>APFE030958757.1:0-16357 GCA_000404065.3 Pinus taeda
AAATAAACAATTCTCAAGCAAAATCATAAATAAACAAACAAATAAGTTAAATAAAAATATTAATTTCACCCAAAATAAAAATTAATTAATATATTAAAAATCTCAGCAATAAAATTAATAAATAAATAATGAATAATTAATTAAATTAATTAAAATGAAAGTATTCAAGCCGACATTCTACTCATCCAAAAAAAAATTATCCCTGTTATTATTTATTTCCTTCTGAGCAGCTCTTCTCTATCATCATTCATAAGTCCTGATGATGGATCCGAGTTGGGATTTGAAACATTGGCAGAAAATGTTCATACTGTGGGTTCTCCAGAAACTGATTCAAAAGATACAAACCACAGATCTCTTAAATCCAGAATCTTGTCCCTGCACGAAGGGGATGTTTGGAGTGAAATCCTTTTACTCGAAAGATTTAGAGTGAGGATAGCAAGAAGAGCTGCAGATCTTCATTTTCTTAAAAACTGTAGGGACAAAAATCTCATTCCTCCATTTGCACAAGTCAAGCATAGATTGCATAACATATATAATAGTAAGCCATTTTTACAACTTAGCTTCTCTCTAATTCGGTCAGAAATTAAAAGGGTTAGGGCTTCTCTGGAAAATCTTGGATGCTTGGCTCTTCCAACGTGCCTTAAACTAGCTAACAACATTAACAAAAATCTCTGGTCTATTATTGATTCAAGGATTGCTCTGAAAGCTGATAATGAGGGATAGATTGCTCAGGCAAGGCAACGCAGGAAATTGTCCAATCTGCTAAACAGATCTCAAGATAAGGTGGAAACGCTAAACCCCACCATTGATTCTGGCTCAATACCCGTGAGCGCATCTGATAACAATCATCCAAACAATTGCTTTTCATGTGATGTAGTTTCTGGCTGCTAGATAAACAATGATATGGACAACACAATTAACACCGAGCTGGACAGCGCTACAGGCAAGAATTTGGGCAGCGTTAAAGCTAAAAAAGATATGGTCCGTGTTAAAGTTAAGAACAACGTTAATCCCAGAGGCTGTATTAACAGCGTTACGAATAAAACCGGACTCGACATCGAAGCTATCGAAACCATTATTTTTAACGATATAGACAGCATTAAGGTGAACTATTTGGACAGCGGTAAGGTGAACGATATAGACAGAATTAATATTATGGACAACATTAATAATAAAGACAACGTTAATGAGACCAGACTGGACAGAGTTGAGGACAGCATTAAATTCAATATGCACAGCGTTAATGTGGACATAGTTAATAAGACCAAGCCTAACAGTCAATATGGGCAGCGTTAAGGTGGACAATGTTAATGAGACCGAGCCTGTCAGCGTTCAAATTAATAACACGCAAGATAGCATAGTGGGCGCACACAAGGCAGAAGATTCAACCAGTGACAACGCAGTTCAAGCCAGTGGCTTTATTAATGATGCACAGAAGGATGATGTGGAGAATAACCATAACGCAGATAAAGCCAGTATGTTTAATAACAATAACGTTGTTCAAGCCATTGAAAACGCAGATCAAGCCAGTAGTCTCAATAATGATGCGTAGAATTATGATGTAGACAGCTGGAAGGGTAACCTTAAAAATCCCAAAATTAAACATAATGGTTTAGACAGTGGAAAGGGTAACTTAAAAGACCATAATGAAGAAAAAAGTCAGGCTTCAGGTGAGACAAAATTAAAAAGAAAAGTTCTCAATCTGTCTTCCTAGGATTTAGAGCCCGAAGCCATTAATGTCCTCAGCAAAGGCACGGGGTTTGCAGTTACTCCTAAAAACATCCCTATTGAGAAGATGATTTGTAGCATTGAGGAGGGTATTAGTAACCTGCCTTTAGAAGAAAAAGAATCATTAAGACAGGATTTTTCTCTCATTATGAGGAAAGCCAAAACTCCCAAAAGCAACCTAACTAAAGAAGAGCAAAGAGCCTTCAAGTCCTTGCGAAACAATGACAAGATTGTGGTTCTTAAGGTAGATAAAGGAGGAGCAGCAATCATCATGGATAAAGAAGACTATGTATGCAAAATGAATGAACACCTAAAATGTGGGAGTTATAAGAAGCTGAGCAGTAATCCCATCACCAAAATTATGAAAGAGGTTAAAAAGATCATCTCAGATTCCAACCTTGACGATAAATTGAAGAAGAAACTAATCCCTTCTTGTGAAACTATCCCAAGAATTTATGGATTACCCAATATCCATAAAGAAGGAGTGCCTCTTAGACCAATTGTTAATATTATTGGTTCCCCAACCTATGAGCTTGCTAAGTATGTTGCTAAAATTCTTAAGACCTTCGTTGGAAATACAAATTCCTTCATCAAAGACTCTCACAGTTTTGTGAATCTTATTAAAAATGAGAAGATAGAGCGTGATGACATTCTTGTTAGCTTTGACGTAGTATCCTTATTCACCAAGATTCCTCTTGATGAAGCCATTCAAGTTATAAAAGAGGTTACTCATCCAGGGACTGCAAAATCGGCTGAAATCGGCTTGAGGTCAACTGTGCTCACCTTCCAAGGGGTATTTTATGAGCAGACATCTCGTGTGGCAATGGGATCACCCCTTTCGCCAATCGTGGCCAACCTTTACATGGAATACTTTGAAAAGAAAGCCCTTGAATCATACCCCTTAAGACCAGCCTGGTGGAAGCGATTTGTCGATGATACCAATATAAAATGGACACATGGCAAAGCAAAACTTGAAAAGTTTTTCATGCACCTAAATTCTATCTCTCCAGAAATAAAATTCACTATGGAACTTGAAGAAAACATGAGCATCCCATTTTTAGATGCTCTCATCATAAGGAAAGAGGATGGCTCTCTAGGGCATAAGGTATTCAGGAAGTTAACCCACACAAAAAGTTACCTCCATGCTGATTCCCACCATCACCCCGCTCAGAAGTTTGGTGTTCTAAACACTCTTGCCATCAGAGTCCTTCCAATTTCCGACTCTAAGCATCTAAATGAAGAAAAGGAACATTTAATCACAACCTTTAAGAGTATAGGCTACAAGGAACAGGAGATTAAAAGAGCCAGAGAGAAAGCTGAGAGAAGGTTGTTGTCTCATGATCCTACGGCCCAAGACCAACCTCAGAGGGGTAGGGTCTTTCTACCTTATATCCATGGGGTTAGAGACAAAATCTCTAAAATCCTAAAGAAGAAAAACATTATCACACATTTCTCTACACCTGGAACAATTAGGCAAGGTATGAGGTCTGTAAAAGATGATATTGACAAACATTAGCTCAAAGGGGTCTATAAAATAGATTGCTCATGTGGAAAAAGCTACATTGGTGAAACAGGTCGCTCCCTACAGACTAGGCTCAAGGAGCACGATGCAGATATTAGGAATGAAAGATATCGTACTTCAGCCTTGGCAGAGCACTCCGCAAAAACAAAGCACCATATTTGCTTGGAAAGCGCCTCAATTGTCGCAAGGGAGGAGCAACAACGTAGACGAAAGATCAGAGAAGCTATTGAAATTATGAAACATCCTCATAATCTGAACAGAGACAATGGCTTGGAGATTAGCGGAAGCTGGCTTCCCTTGATCAAGGAAATGAGGAGCGCCAACACATCCCAGGTATAGCTTATCTCTTACCTTTATCATTAAATAAATAATAATTATAAAAATAAATAAACAAAGTAATAATTAAATCAATTAATTTAATACTAAATTAATTTAATATATAATATTAATTAATTAATATAATATTAATTAATTTAATTATACATTATTAATTAAATTAATATATTAATAAAAATGAATAGTAATTAATTTAATTTAATAATACTAATGTTAATTAAATTAAAAGTATATAAAATATTAATAATATAATAATATAATAATATCATATTAATTTAATTCAATATTAATTAATAAAAATTTAATAAATTAATTAAATTATAACAATTAAATTAATATATTAATTAAATATATCATTAATATAAATTAAATACAAAGAACTTTTAAATTATCAAATTTTTTTTTTAACAATCCCTAATTTATTTAAAAATAAACAATTCTCAAGCAAAATATAAATAACAATAAATAAAGCTTAAATAAAAATATTATTTTCACTCAAATAAAAAATAATTAATATATGAAAAAACTCAACAATAAAATTAAATAAATAATTGAATGAATAATTAATTAAATTAATTAAAATGAAAGTATTCAAGCCCACATTCTACTCATCCAAAACTTTTTTATCCCTATTATTATTTATTTCCTTCTGAGCAGCTCTTCTCTATCATCATTCATAAGTCCTGATGATGGATCCAAGTTGGGATTTGAAACGTTGGCAGAAAAATGTTCATACTGTGGGTTCTTCGGAAACTGATTCAAAACGTATTAAAGTTTTCCCTTCAAAAACTATTTTTATTTATAGTGTCAATGTATGGATCAAGGCTGAAATCCATTAAAATCCAAATGAGGCTCGAGGCCATGGATTCTACAAATTTATTGAAAATCGTTCGCAAATATGAACGCAAATCTTTAAACATCAGTCCACACTGTGTTTTTAAAGACCCATTCCTTTCATGCATCAAACTGAAACGCGACTATTTGATTATAAAACGCATGGACAGGTGTAGATTTCGGCTCAGCAAACTACATGTTTTCAAAAATTCACTCAAACGTTTCATTCATTACTTCAACATGCAGCCAAACCGTAATAAACATTTTTATTGCGTGGAGAACCAGAATCACAGCTAACAACTCATTCCTAGTGCATTATTTGTGCAATTAATATGAAGATATCATCATGTAAGCAATCAACTTTACTATGCAAACACTCTGTTTTATCTAATAAACTCGGTGATTGCATGGAAAATTTAAATCGATTTACGTGGTTGTGATGAACTGTAGTGATTCCTTTGCAACATGGCTCAATTAACTTGCATTTTTCCACTTCATTTAAACACCCTATGGCTTTGTTGATTAAATAGTCTCAATGAATGACAGAAGTGACGTGTATTAGTGGTGGAAGAGATGTTATCTTATAACTGATGTTTCCGTTAAAAAATATCCCGAGGTTTCCTCAAAAAAATATCCACTGCATTAATGAAAACAAATCGCCAGATCTCTTCACTTATCCCTCAATCATCTCTGCTGATTCTTCTTATCTCGATTTGATATCTTTCTTTCCTTCGTTTTCTCTGTAAAATCATTTTTCTATTGATTTCCTGAGCCTCTCAACGGCTATGATGGCAACAATGGAAGAGCTCTTCGCACAGGGTTTATGTCAAAACGTTTTTACCTATTGACTATAGCTATATAGGGTTTTCACTGTTGTTTCTTTTTTTTTAACATTTGACTGTTTTCTTATTACCTTTGTTGTGCTCTGATTGGAAGGCAACGTGGTTTTTTCTCTGTGTTTTTTTTAAAACGTTTTGACCCATTTCCTATACGATACTTCACATTGCTTGATCATACTTTTTTTAAAAAACGTTTTCATGGTTCTGCAGCATAGATTTCTTTGTTCTGCATCATTCATGGTTTCATCCTTCCTATGGCCACATTGCATAATAGCTGAGGGAGTGTGTTCTACCTAGCTGTAGCTCTGTACAGGGCTTTTGACCAAAACGTTTTTTACCCAAGCTCAAAGCTTATACACTAATTTATTTTTCAACGCTTCATTGTTTTCTCTGAGCCTTCAAAATCATTGTGCTGGAAACAAATTTATGGTTCTGAGCATCAACAGTGGCACACAGGGTTTTTTTTTCTTGTTCAAAACGTTTTGACCATTCACTCTTTTGTCGCTGTCCGCTGACTGAAATGCTGTAGACATACCATTAAGCTTTGTTGCATATCAAATCACCCTACCTTTGACTGTTGTATATTTTTTTTGTTTTTATTTCCACGTTGTTGCATAAATCATGGTACTTTCAGCATTACCTATGACTTTTTTGAATTCATCATTTAAGTTTGAATTGTATTTCCATAAGTCTGCTATGATAATAACCTTACCCTTTTGCATATTATCATATACTTGCCATCATATTGTATTTCATGCATATATTACTTACACCATCGTATCATATTACCATGTTAATAGTTTTACTTTTCATGAATTATTTTGTATGTTTTCTCATAATGCGCACATCCCATATGTTTGGTAATATATCTCTTTAATCTTAAAATGACCATTTAGGTCATGTTTAAAATTACTTCCATGATGCTAATTGCTTGGTTTGTCTGTGCAGGTTCAACCTATTAAATTCTCACTTTGATTCTTTTGTTTAGAGGAAAAGTACTTAGGGTTAGGGTTTATGAAATGGATATGGAATATATGAAGGGAATGTAGGATTATAAGGGTTATGGAATGAGAAATATGTACATATATATATTGGATTAGGTATAGGGTAAATGTAAATGTAGAATATAGGATAATGGGTATAGGATGAGGAAAATATAATGAATGTATTCAGGTATTAACTCAATTTTAACAAATTCTAAAAATTTCTACAAAAGTTAGAATTTACAAGAGCAAGAGCACTTACTATACTTGTACTTCCCTGATAGTATTGGATGAATGTTGTTGTTCTTTACAATATTGGATGAAGTTGTCTTGATCAAATATCGTAGATACATAGAGCTTATTTATGCCTTCTGTTCTAGCTTCCTTCATTGATTCTGGTCCATTGATTGTTGATGTCCTGTGCAATTGATTCATGATAACTCAGGTCCCCTCTGTCATGTACATTTTTATGTAATATATACATGTTTCTGCTAACATTTCAGGTCCCTCTGCAATTGATTTCAAAAATATTTCAGGTCCCAACTGCTAACAATACAAGTTCCATCGCAATTTAGCTGCTTTCTTATTGCGAACCTTCCCCCCTTGCTGATGGGAAGACTTGTCCTAAGGTGTTGTTTGTTTTGGAGGATGATTCTTTAAAACTTAAACTAAAACAAAATAGAGAATTCATATTGGCCAAACAAGCTGGTTTTCTGATATGAATTCGAGTTTGTATTGTGCCACTTTCGTGGATTTTCACAACCAAACTCCTTTATTATTTTTGACCTTTTTCTATTTTTTCTTTTCTGAATGGAGGTGGTGTATAATGGAGTAGGGAAGTATGAAATCTTATGAAAATAGATTATATTGAAGTGATGATGTAGTAGTAAATCTGGAATTCAACATGCTTGGTCATGGAGCTTAACATATAGTATGGATGTTGATCAATATGAAGTCAAATCATGAACAAACAATGATGATCAAATCATGAACAATATGAATTCAATATGAAAGGATTCTTTGAAGATTGATGTGACTTGACATGGTTCTCAACTTGACTGCTTCTTCTCATGATTATCTTCATGTCTTTTTGCCTTGATCTCGATCATGTTGTAGGGTTTGCTGATTTTGTTGGTCAACATCTAAGAGCAAGCTTCAAGAGTTTGAGTTTCATTGAATGAACTCAACATCAGGTGAATTTTCACTTTGCTTTGACTTCAACATTTGTATTCACATTCTGGAATATGAATTTGACTTTGAAAATTACTTCATCCATGGAGTTCACTCCTTCATTCTTCCTATGACCTGCAAAAACATAGCACTTGCCTGCAATACAACATTAGATGATGGAGGAAGAGAGATGTATAGTCTCTCTTCTTCCAATAAAAATGTAAATCATTACAAGCATTGCTTAGAAAACAAGTCCAAATATGATAGACAAACATAATGCATTTATTTACCCCTTTGAGGAATAGTGGCGAGCTTAGACCTGCTAGCAGTATTTTGTTTACAAAATATTTGTTTTATATCGAATTAGAGTGATTCCAAAGCCAAGTTAAAGTGAGATCATATGGCTACCTCCAATATAAACAGGTTTTCGATATGGTAAAAATTATGAGTGCCATGTTAGATAGAGCTGTTTGTTATTTTTAACTAGACCAACAGTCACCGTTTGAAGCGTAATGTGATTCCACTTGGTGATTAAAGCAGATTCATTTTTTTATTTCCAGTATAAACAGGTTTTAAAAATTCTTAGGCTTGATATCACAAAATTGGTGATGAACAGGCCTAGGAGGCAGAGTTTTACTATACTATTTTGAAGACATGCAGTCACTAAATGTGGCATAACTTTTTCATTTCACCTCCAAATGGGATGATTAAAATTTTTTCTTAAACGAGACTTGAATATATATCTCCCATATAAACATGTTTTGAAGAGAAGATGTTTTTGTGTTTCAAATATGCCAATGAACAGTCAAGACCTAGAATTGTCACCATGCAGATTTTTCGACAAGCAGTTAGTATTTCAAGAATAACGTTTTCATATTATAATTGATTGAAGTGATTCAAATTTATTTGGAAACTAGATTACAAGGGATATCTTCCCTATGAATTTCAGATAAAAATGTTTCCATTAGACACTTCAAATATAGGCTGTATTAACTCTGTCCTTAACATTTCACTTGAGACCTAGTTTTGATCTCGATCACAATTTTATTTGTGATATAAATGGAAAAATTCAAAATGGATTCCAAAACTAGATTTCAAGAGATATGTAAAATAAACCATGATTTCAAAATGATCCTATATGACTACCCAAAATAGGTTTTCTCTTACTGCATTTTTCCATGTAGTCCTTTCAAATGAATATTGAACAATGATTTGAAGAAATTGTTTGAAACAAATTTATTATGGAAGTCTTATTGCGAATTCATTCTACTTGTTTATTTATTTTCTTCTATCCCATTCTATTTTAGAGAAATAATTCATTCTCTCAAGTATAAGAGAATTTCCACTGCATCCATTTTCGTAACAAGATCATAAGTAAACTCATATCCAAATTTGAAAAATATACTTTAATGAAATTTTGGACATGAAGATTTATTTGATCAAGATTTGATGAGAAAGAATGTTGAAGAATGGATTAGTGTTGTAGCCTATTCGTTAACATCATTTTTTAGATCTTGTCGTTGAAAATAGATTTTGTAGTTATTTTTTTTATTTTATGTTTTTGTTGGGGGTTTTTGTTTTGGAAACCTAATTTTAGGATCTCTATTTCTAGGCATAGAGAAACATAACTAAGAGAAATGTATACTAACTAAATCTTTAGTGTTTTTCTTTATCTTTTATTTTACTATTCTGATAATTACCTCCCTCGCAACGGCGCCAAAATGTTGGGCTAATTTATTGACTAAACTAACATAAGTATTTAATTATCAATCCGGGTTTGTAAAACTTGGAGGCAAATCCACTGTATATGGACATCAGATATAATCAAGTTTAGAAGATAAAATTTGGAGATTTAAAGAAGTACATATTACAAATATAAACCTATTTTAACAATTTCTAATTCATTTTTGTAATATATGAGGGAAGAGGCTCCTAACTTAGGAGAACCACGTTGTCCTTCCCTACAATACTACTTTCATGAAGATAAATCTAAGAGCACTAATTAACAATGGTTTATGATGCAGAAGATGTAAAAGAAGAGGCTCCTAACTAAGGACGTCCAAATTTTCCTTCTTCACAATCCTACTATATCACAATCACCATTGCTTCAAACCAGAAATGCATAAATAAGTTCAAATAAGAAAAGGAGAATGAAATTCAATTTTAGTTCAAGATCAAATAGAAGGGGAATTTAACTTAAATTCCTGTGTGTTCCTTCATATGTAGATTAGAATTAAACCAATATTCATTCAACAATCATCACACATCTAAATACATTTGAAACAAGAACTAATCTATGAAAACTATGAAAATTGAACCAAGAAGTGTACTTAGCTTGGTGTGGGGGCCCTCCACCCTTGTCTTGCACACTTGAAGAAATCTCAGCTACAACAACTTCAGTAAATCAACCAAGCATGAACAACAAATTGGAATGAAACAAGTTCTCCAAATTAGCTCCCAACTCCAATTATACAAAAGTTACATACAAATTCATTACAAAATCCATCAAAGTCTTGGCTTTAAATAGAGGTTTAATGTCTCTAACACTCATATCTACTCATATCCACCTATCTAATTCGAACTCATCCAAGTCATCCCAAGAAATATGGCCAATCCCATAAAATCTCAAAACTGCCCTATTTCCTAGGGATTTTCTGGTGACTAGTCATGTTTGACAAGCCTTGACCGAGCCTAATAAAGCTTGTTCTGGCCGAACCAAGTGGAGTTAGCTTAGTCCTAGTTCCCAAGATGTCCATTGATGCATCAAACTCGAGCCCAAGTGTCCTGCAAATATGTCATCCACATAGCTATTACGGGAATTTCTGATTCAATCCAAAATTGCACTTGAAATACAGTTTTCATAAAAACTTCTAGAAATTGAAAAATTAGAATTAAACACCTGAATATGCATAAAATACATCAAAATGAGATGGATGTGATGGAAAATGGATGGAAAATAAAAGGATTAAGTAGGTTTCCCTAAGCAAAAATAGACCAAAACTGAGGGCCAACAGTATCCTCTGTGCTTTGCACTTGCCTTCTTCCTCTTTGTATCATCAGCCTACTTCTCAAAGCATACATTCTATATATGACCCTTCTTTCCACAATAATAACATTTTTTTGCAGAATTATTTGCAAGCATACCTTTATGAGAATTCTTTTGTGATGTTCCTCCTTTCTGTTGTGATTGCTGTTGTGGCTGCTTTCCTCTGAATGATCGCCGTTTCGCCATCAGCACAAGATCATCATTCTAGGTGTTCAAGTTCTACCGCCGCTCCTCCTCTTGCAGCAAGATCCCTGTCACATCGTCAAATGTGGGCGTTTTCTCCCTTGCCGCCAATCTAGTAATGAACATTTGAAATTCATTATGCATCTCGCTCAGTGTGATTGAGATGAGCTCAGAGTGAGACACCACCTCTTCGATGTCCCCCAATCCATCTTTCACATCTTTAATTTGTGCGACAAATACAGCAGCAATCTCCCTTTCATCCATCCTCATTGAAAATAACTTGCTTTTAAGTGCCATCATTCGACTTGTGTTCTGGGTCTGATACTGATTTTTGATGGTCGTCGAGATCTCCGCAGACGTTTTACAGTCTCTCATGTGCAGGATAATACTATCCTTCACGGACATCTTCAGCAAAACTTTCGCCTTGTTCTCTCATTTATCCCATTCTCGCTCGTGTGTCCCTGCGTTCGGCCTTAGCTCATCACCTGTAACTATGGACCAAGCGATTTTTCCCCAAAATTCCATGCCAATCTGGTATTTTGGCACGGTGGCGCAACTAATGGCCAAACATATGCACCAATTGCGTTCTTGGCGTGATTGTCAGCGCAAAACATGCGGCAACCCCTTTCTACTGAGAAAAACATCTGAGTCTGAGCTAGGTGTTCTGCAGTTCACCTGCTCAATTGAGCACATAGCTCTTGTGTACACGCGGCCACAGAGGCACCTCAAGCCACACAGGCAATTCTACCACACACGCAAGCTAGCCACAAAAGCATTTCAGCCACAAAGGTGATAAAAGGTGAGGCTCACCCAATCTGAGCTCTGATACTAAGATAAAATGTGAACATAATTGAAAAGAAGGAGATGTAGCTCACAGGTGAGGCCTGCACCTCGAGACTACACTCAGAATAGAGAGATCACTCTCGTACACTCTATTATGATCAATGAAAGATTACATCATTTAAGTACAACTTTAGAAATCAAGAAGTTGCAACCAAACTCCTAAACTCTAGGAACAAATCCTAAACTAAGGAGATACATTACAACTTATGTAACCAATTCTCCATTAATACAAAATAATATTAATTATTTTCAAATTTTCTTCCCTTTTAATGCAACGAGTGTCAATAGTTTTGTTTTAAAATCTTAACCTTGACATTGATTGTTCCACAAACTTGGCTTTGAGCTCAACGATGGAGAGTTATAAAGCCCAAGTAACTCAGTGATTTTTCTTGGTTTTTCATCTTTTCCCTTCTTCTCTCTTAGTTTTATTATAGGATAATGACCTCCCCCTCCCTCGTTCTTCCTTACTATGGTTTCTAGCATATTTTGACTTCTGTTATTCCCAAAAATAAAAAATTCCTGCATATAACTATGTATATTCTCATTCTTTGTTGGTCGCCGAGTAACTCAGACCCTCCTAGTTATCTTTTCCATATATATAACTCCTTTTGAGTTCTAATTTGGGTTTCCTTTGAATTATTTATAAATTTTCCTCTTGGCCTGTTCCTTATTTAGTTTTTGTTTGTTGTTTACTTTCTATAGGTACATACTCATAATTCCTTTTACCGTTGACTCTCAACACAATAAGATTCCTACCACTGCTAACGTTGTCAATGTTGTCACGGGTTGGTCTAACATGACTTCATGCTTTCTTTGTTATTTTTTAGTGCCATGAGATCGGTAGTTGGTCCTTCATGAGAGGTATTTATGACCACCTCCTTTTTTTTTCAAGGGAAAATGAAATTGTATGGAAACAATAGACTCCCTACGGGCGTAGCAGTTATTTGTATTGTTTTAGTTGTTGTAAATTAATCTCAACTCTTCTCACGGCTTGTACGCCCTATGTAACAAGTTTTTCTTTTGGTTATCAACTACTAGCTCACTAGGTAGGTGTTACCTTATTGTTCTTTCTTGTAAGAAAATAAAACCCTCACGGTTTATGAAATATTGATTTTAATTCTTTTTGTACCTAATCTTTCTCTATTTGATATGTCTTTTTACTCTTTTCTTTGGAGCACAATATTCAACGAAATATATATTGCACGTTTATTTGGTTACGAGGATTTTTACGTATGTATTACAGTTCTACAGGATTTCCTTTGTGGGCTTGCTAATATTCGTATATTTATATCCTCAATACTTTGATTGGTTTCCTGATTATGCATTTATGGGATAGAAAAAACTTTTGTTGGGGAGTTGTAGTATATATATTTCTATAAGCTAGCTATTGCGTCAGACAGGACTACTAGTAGATTTTCCCTTCACTTTAATTTTTATTTATTTATGTTTTTTTATTCTGTAACACTTCACTGTACACTCTAGTACTCACAAGGTGATTCCTAAAGCGTATATACGGGTACTTTATACTCTCTCTGCACATGTCGACCATGTCGACCTCGGTTGTAGCTACTACCAAAAATTGATAAATACACTAAGCTAGGTCGAGCACATTAGTTTAATTATTACGAAAGTATAGTAAAACCAAGTACAATCCAACGAAGACAAATTTCTCCTTTCTTGAATCAAGACAAATACCCTCTGTGAACTAATTTAAGAAGTGACTCACTGGTGTACTAGTTTATTATTTTAATTGTCCTATAAGTCTCAACCATTCTTCTTTTCTTATCAATGCTAGCCCTACGGGTTTAGTTAGGGCCATCATAAATTTATATTAGGTGTATCGAAAATTTACAATCTCTGGAATATAAATTGACTTTGCTATTCCATAGATATTATGTTCACTCTGGAATCTTATTTTACCCACCCCAATGCTTTACCAATTTCATACACATATATGAATCTCTAAAAATAAAATTGACCACATATTCCTGGTTCTATGATATGTACCATGTCAATCCACACATTTACTCGATTAGAGACTACCATATCTATTTTCTATCATTAAATCGGACTAACCTATACACAATTTTTATCACATTACTATCAAATGATATTCAAATAATTCTAACGAGTGCACCATTCAAAAGAGGAAACATAAGTATATTTCAATCAATATTGACATATATAAAAATACTACTGACTAGTACACCATTCAAAGAAATAAATGTAATCAAATTTCCTAACTGTAAAAACTATATTAGGAAGAAACACTATCCTCCTAGCCATGAATTGAGCCTTCAGTTCCCCTCAAGTTGAGATATTTTTGCCAATGGAATCAACGAACGCTTTTGATTTTAGATATTGTATTTTATACATTGCTTTCAGAGTGGATTTTCACTTCGAGGTGCCCCACTTTTATTGGGTCTGCCAACCCACTTGCCCAAGCTTTCTTTCCTTTTTTCTCTTTTCTTTAAAACTCGCTTTTCTTTTCCTTGACGCTTTATTCCACCCATACTTAGCATCTTTATCAAGCTAAGTGATCTAAATGATCTTTCTCTACCATCTTAATAAATCTTAGTTATTACTTCTTAGGGATTTTTAAGAATCTTTTTGAGCGAAGATTTATTTCACTCTCATCCATCGGGAATGGTTTCCCAATTTTACTTTTTTTGGCAAGAATCTCTTTACTCTAGTGCTTCTTTCCCAAGTAATTTCCAACCTTCCATTTATCAATAAAATTTTAGTTCTTACATCATAAATAATTTACTATTCACCTCTATTCCAGCCAAAGGCGACTTCCCCACCATCAAGTCTAAAAATAACTTGGGTAATTGCAATAATTCAAATAGTTCTGGGTAATTGCAATAATTCATTAACATAAAAACAGAGGAGCATTTAATTTTAAGTGTATTAAACCTTGTGATTTCAACATTAATTTTCTTTGTTATGTGCAATGTTTATTTTTGTTCTTCACATTGCGACACTTATTTTTGCTCATAAAATGAGATATCAAATTTTCTCCACATTGGAACATGGATTTTGTTCATGTCATTTTGATGTTGATTTTGTTTGTTACGTTGTGATGTTGACAGGGATTTTGTTCATGTCATTTTGATGTTGATTTTGTTTGCTACGTTGTGATGTTGACATATTAATTATGTTTTGATAATATTTTTTTGTCCATAACATGCCACATTTTTTTTTTCAAATATAGTATCAACTTATACTCACCGCATTATAACATTGGTTTTTGTTTGACATAAGGTTAGGTTGATTTTAGTTCACATGCAATGTCAATATTTCTTTAACACATTGTGGTGTCTATTTTTTTTATCACATTGTGAAATTAATATTTGGTTGTTACATAGTGCATTCGGTTGGATATAAACCCTCGTTCCAGTTCTTGGCATATAAACCCTCGCATTCGGTTGGATATCAACAGTCTTGGCATATATAAACTCTCGCATGTTATATATATTCGGTTCTTGGCATATATAAACTCTCGCATGTTATATATATACAGGCTCAGGTCTCTGTTCCGGTTCTTGGCATATAAACCCTCGCATTTGGTTGGATATAAACCCTCATTCCGGTTATTGGCATATAAACCTCTCTCGCATGATATATAGTCTCGGTTCCGGTTGGATATAAACAGGCTCAGGTCTCGGTTCCGGTTGGATATAAACAGGCTCAGGTCTCGGTTCCGGTTGGATATAAACCCTCGCATTCGGTTGGATATAATCAGTCTCTCGCATTCGGTTGGATATAAACAGTCTCTCGCATTCCGGTTCTAAGGCTCCGGTTTTTAAAATATATATAAACTCTCGCATTCGGTGATCTTGGCTCGCATATATAATTTGAGCTCTTGGTGATCTTGGTTCTGGGGCTCGCATTTATAAACGCATTCGGTGATCTTGGTTTTAAAGCTCGCATACATAAATCCAAAGCTTGGAGATCTTGGCTCGCACATCAGGTTCGGATATCAGGTGCACACATTCCTTATCTTTTTCTTTTTTAATACATATTTGCTCATATAATGTCAAGTATGAATATTTCACCACAATTACCAAAGATTACCAAGGGCAGACCTAGCGTAGTTACGCTACAAGGCCTCTATGAGTATATAGAGTCTTTAGAGAAATGTAGAGAAGAAAGAGAAGCCAAATTACAAAAAGAGTTAGAAGCCGTGCTGGAAAACAAATTTGCATCTCTTGAAAACACTATCCAAAAACAAATAGAAGATAAAATAGAACTACTGGAGAATAAAATGGAGGCAATGGAGACTAGATTGCATGTTATAGAAAAACAAAACCAAGATACTAACCAACCATCCCAGCAAGGAGACGCAGATACCTTAGAGGGTCTTAAAATGAAAGACATGTTTAAAGAATTAGAATAAAAAGTTAATAGCCGCCTCACCCTAAATAGTGTGGTAGATAAGTTAGATATTAAACCAATTAAAGACGAAATGAAAAAATTAATAGAATTAGACCACGAACGTAACAAAAGGACCTTAAACCTTATAATCTTCGGTCTAAAAGAGGAAGAAGATGAAGATACTTTAGCCTTAGTCTAGATAGAATTACATAATAGATTACAAATTGAAACAGTATGTCTCACAGAAGCAACAAGGTTGGGGAAATTAACCAAGAATAAAGGAAGATTAATCCGCATAAAGGTGAGCTCTACTGATCATAAGCACAACATACTTAGTGAAACCTCAAGTCTAAGAGGAACGGGAATATTCATAAATGAAGATCTCATTCGAGAAGATCAAGCAGAATTAAGAAAGGAGGTTCAAAAGGTAAAAGAAGCTAGAAAGGAAGGAAAATGGGCAATAATCAGAAATAGAAAAGCCTTTATTCGAGACAAA
>APFE030958762.1:0-13893 GCA_000404065.3 Pinus taeda
TCTAACTTTATTTTAAAATATTGTTACTATAGATTCATCTTAACCAATGATCCAACAAGCGCTTAGAGGGATGAAATCTCTTGAGATGTAAACTTCTTTTATATTTCAAAACTTGAAAGACGGTTTGCACCTCAATAGATTTAGTGACATGATCCCTCTAAATCATCCCGTGGTATAATCTCAAAAAATCATAACTCACTTCATATAACACTTGTTTATATAACATGATATTTTTAGGCTAAGTTAAATACAATTAAAATATTTAATTTAGCCTAAAAATATCATGTTATAGATGTTTATTGGTTAATTTTTTAAACTATTTTATTTAAATGAATTATTGACATGTAAATTTGTTTATATATGTATTATTTGTTAAAAAAAATTAATGTTATTTGAAATCATAAAATTTTAAAATATTCTAATGTTCATTTTAAAACATAGACTAAAGAAAATGATTGGAAACAAAATAATCTTATTTTATAAATAGATAGTGTAATTCCATGCATTTTTAATATGGGGTATGCATTTAATATTTTAAAAAGATATTACAATGTGGATTATATATATATAGCATTTCAATACTAATACACTCATATAAAGTAAAACAATTCTTAATAGTTAGCTAGACAAATTTTACAGTCTCATATTATGAAAATATATTTTAAGATGTATCATAAATAAAATATTCCAATGTCTAATTTAATTAGAATATCATAAATAAAATATTTCATTTTTTTAATTTAATTAGAATATTTCTTTTGCACTTTCTCTATATTAATTGAAAATTAAAAAAAATTATAACTAAAACATTTTAATATTGGCTATATGTGTAATTTCTTCCTTTTTTATTGTAGATTTCAAATATGACATTTATACTCTAATGAAAAATATTTTATTATCATCTTAAAGAAAAATATTTAATAGATAGACATATATGGCAATTGGTCAATTGTGCTTAGTTAGGGAGAGATGTTAGTATTCTACCTACTTGGATAAAATTCTTACTCATAATGATTATGAAACCATTTGAAAACAACTTTATATTTTTACATAACCTAAGTTTAAAGCCTTATGCTTTCACCAGCAACTAATTAGACATTAATCTAAATTTTATCTTAATTACTTCATCTTGAGGTTATGACTAAATGAACATTTTCCTTTAATAAATTTAATATATTTAATTCAATAAAATAATTTTATATTCTAATTTTATTAGGTAGTAAGGAGTTTTCCTCCACGAAGAACTCCCTTTTTTGTCATTGCGTCTTCTCTCTCACAATTGATCCAATTTATTAGGCGGTGGAGAATGTTGGTTTGGAATTTCATTACACTGGAAGTTCGTTGTTGGAAGTTTGTTATACTCGGCTGGAAGTTTGTTAAATTAACAACCTAGTTATTATTGTAGCCAATTTTCTATTTGAGGCCTCAACCTACACCACATTAGCCAAAATCAAGGTTCATGCCTCTTAGGAATCCATATTATTTCATGGAATCCACGCACTTGCTTTTTAACATGTTATACATATACTACTAGAATCTGTATTCTACTAATAGGATTCACTCCACCACAAGAGGAGAAAACATGGTTATCATTTTGGTGCCAAATCTGGGGAGAAGGGTGAATTTGGGCTTACGAATTTGGAAATAGTAGGCATCTTTCCGAAATTGCAGAATTGAGGATGATGGATTTTCTCCATCTTCTTCATTTCCATATTGGACATGAGATCCCATGGGTTGAAGTTCATAATGTCAGCATGAGGATTCACTCCACCAAAAGAGGACCAAACATGGTGTCCATTTTGGCACCAAATCTGGTGAGAAGGGCGAATTTGGGCTCACAAATTTTGAAATAATAGGCATCTTTCTGAAATTGCAGAAATTGGGGATGTTGGATTTTCTTGAGCTTCTTCATTTCCATATTGGGTTTCCGATCCCATGGCTTGAATTTCTTAATGATGGTGTGAGTGAACCCATGTATATATACTATGAGTTGGCTAAATTGGGTGCCAATATGAAGATTATTGACATTACAGAAGGGTTTGGTATTGATTATGAAGGTACCAAGTCTTCTTGATCTTATATGTATGATTCTTATATTCTAGAAGAATATGAAATGGTTGTGGTCAAGGAAGTTTTCATTGTGGTCAAGGAAGTTTGTGTGTTGTGTAATCACATGTAATATGAAAGGGGTAAGACATCCCATCATATGCAGTGAAAGTTGGAGAGATTTGGTTTCACACCATTCTCTTCTCATGTACATCTTATCATGTGAATTATTTAAGTGACACTGATTTTTTTCTATTTTTGGACCAAAGTGTAAATTTCTCAACATGTTCATCAAAATAATGCGAGGACATGCTCACTGGTAAGCCTCCTTCGTTAATCTTTGGCTTTGAGATTTATATTCTTAATTTGAGAGCTTTGTTATATTTTGTCTCCATTGTCCAATAAATATAAACACTTATGTGCCAATAAATTATAATTCACTCTTAATATAGCATAAATTACACTATTACACATAGTAAGGCTTTTTGTGGTGAAATAAGTCTTGATTTTTGTGAGGTGAAGTTCAGGGTTTAAGACTAAACCCATGTTTCTCACATGCACGAATTATCATTTCGAGGCAATATTTGAAGCCTGAAAACCTTATCATTTGCATTGAGTTTTGCAAGATTGATTTATTCAATTAGTTGGAAAGTAACATTGGGAATGTTGAGAAAAATAGGCAAACATTTTTACAAATGAGAATTAGAAAATTTCATTAATCTTTATTCTTCTTGCTATAGGTATATCTCAAATATTTTTAGAATATGCTCAATGTATCGAAAAAGGCTTAGATCACTAAATAGTTATATATCATAACAACATTTATATGAGATAAATATGTATAATAATATTTGTACATCCCATTCTTTGACAAAAATGAATAAAAAAACTACAACACTATGTGCCTAATGTAAATAATTTTCTATTTTTACTGAGTATGATACTTTAACTTACTCCACATTAGCCAAAAGAAAGGTTCATACCAATTACAAATCCATACTCTCTTCATGGAATCCAGAAACTTTTTTTTTGAAATGTTATATATATACTACTCTAATCTAGCATGTCCCAACTCATATATGTTTTTAAAAACGTTATATATATACTACAATAATCCAGCACTTCCCAAAGCAGAGATTGTGGCATAATGAAAAATGCACTTATCACTGATCAATCATGGGGCACAAAATTAGAATTCCTTGCCATAATCACTCAAATTTTATCACCTTCAAATTGTGTATATGAGGACTTCTTCATTTCTTGTTACAAGTTGTCAAAAGAAGAACAACTTTCTATGCCCAGATCTTGAAAAGCAATTATAGAGAATATCAGTACCCACTTCATTCTTTGTAGTACTCCTAGCAAGCCCACTCTTTCTAGACATGACCACAATCTAGAATAAGAATTCGTGACCTCTATTAATGAGTTCTTTTCTCTCTAGAGTTCACCATGTTCAGAAAATTCATGGGTTACAGATAGAGGGAAGGATGATTAGATTAGAATCCCATGCTTGAGTGACTTTATCAAATACTTTGACCAACGAAGTTGTACGAGCCCTGATGTGTTTTCCAAACACAATGCAAGTTTATCTATTGAACACAAACAAAATAATTTCATCCTTAAAATCTATAATTCTATCCTTATTATTGGGTTGTTCAAGAACTGGGACCAACCTTTCTTGTACTAAATGTAATCGAATTTCTTCTTCCTTTCTCTCTATTTATTTCATTTGTTAGGTCCTACCTACATTGCACTAATGGCAGGCAAATAAAATAATGTGAGCAAATACATCAATTGAAAATTTTAAAATTGAAGGGTCATTTAAATACCAACACATATTCAGACAAGGAAAGGTCTCTCTGTCGCTAACTTTGTGTAATTTGGGAGAAGAGAGGCCCAAATATTTTATATTTGGCATGTGAGGCAAGACATTTTCTCACTAAGTTCATCAAAATGATCCTCTAGCACAACCTTGTGAATGGTAAGCCTTTCATAACTCACTTTCTTTCTTTCTTTCTACTTATTTCATTTGTTAGGTCCTAAAATTCATGTAAATATCCTCACACCTTTTTTGTTCATTTTTGGTATCTATGCATGTCTTTTGGTGTGCTATACTATAAATGGCGAAATAAACATTTCTTCTTAGGATGCACATAATTATAATTGAGCACTAAGAACCATGGTGGCGATTCATTTTTTAGATCCTCATTGCAGAGAGTGTTACCTCAAGACTAGTTTTCTCAGAGGGTTTATCTTTATTATATTTTTTCTTTTTGAAGGCACAACTTCTTATTCCTCTCATGTGCTCAAATTGGCATTCAGAGACAAAATCGGATCCTTATCATTTCCATTGAGTTTTTTCAACTTATTTTTCTCAATTACTTGGAGTGAGAAAAATATACAAATATTTTACTAATAAAAAATAGATATTTGAGGTAATCTATATTCTTCTACTATAGGTATATCTCAAATCTTTTGATAATATGTTGAATTAAACAAAGTCTTTTGGTAGAAATCACATGAGATAATTTGCGCATGACATGTTTCGAAACAACAAGTGTTTAATTCATCATGGATCACAGAAGCTTGAATACATAAATATGCTTGATGTATAAATAAAAGCTAAGGATAATTGAATAGTTATATATCATAAAAACATTTATATGAGATAAAAAAAATATGTATAACAATATTTTTATGACCCATTCTTTTACTAACATGAATAAAGACTCTACAACACTAGGTGCCTATTGTAGCTAATTTTCTATCTAAATGAATATAACATATGATTTTACTACAGACTAACCAAAATCACCCTTCCCTCCTCTTTGGAATCCATATTCTCTTCGTGGAAGAGACACATTTGCTTTCTAACAAGTTATACATATACTACTAGAATCCAACATGTGCCAACTCATATCCATATCCAAAGGTATTTTGCTAAGAGGATTCACTCTATCAACGTCATGACTCCCCGTTGAAACTGGAGCTAACACCAATCGTGAAGAAGTGCTTGTGGCATAATGGAAAATGCATTTATCACATATTAACGAAGGGTGCATAATTAGAATTCCTTGCTATATTCATTGAAATTTTATGACATTCACAATTATATATAAGACTTTTTCGTTTCATATTACAAGTTGTCAAAAGAACCCCTTTATATGCCTAGAGCTTGAAAAAAAATTGTAGATAATATCAATACCCAGTTCGTTCTATGCTGTACCCTTAGGGATCTCACTCTTTCTAGACACCACCATCTAGCATACTAGTTCATGCACTATATTGATCAGTTCCTTTCTTTTTAGATTTTTCCATGTTGATTAGATTATAATCCCATGCTTCCCAAAAACCACGCAGGTTCAACTATCCAATACCAACATAAGAAATTCATCCTAAGTATCTATAGCTTCATCCTTCTTATAGGGCTCTTCAAGAACTTGGACCAACGTTTCTTTCTTGGATTGTTTTGTGTCTTGCACTATTTTGTGTAAAAAAAATTGTGTACTTATCAAAATCACTACTGCTTAGTACTATGTCAATTGTTGCACTTTAAGAAGAATTTTTAAGTGGCTTAATGGTTATGCTTCCTCTTGTTTGCTAAACATTTCAATTGGGAAATGCCTTTTGTGGGAATTGCATTAGACATTTAATAATGGTTATTTATTTTCTCCCTTTCTCTGTATCAGTCAACTTCACTTTTATCAAAAGTGATGAGATTTTCTTTCTCAATAAAGCACCTTTACTTTTTATTTCATTAACAATATTGTAAATACACGTTCCCACACACTTCAAAATACAATTAATATTCTGGTCAAAACTTGTACAAATCAACAATATCCTATGACATAGGTGAAATCCCTCTAAATCTATATGATTTTTTCTATCATTCCTTCAGCAACACCCATACTGAAATTTTTATACTCCCTCTTACACCAATTAATCCCCTTCCCCCTACCATAATGCATCATGTACTGAAATTTCGGTCAAGGAAAATTGCATCTACTTTGGTTTTATATTGATCCTACGATCAAGTATTATAGAAAAGAGAAAAATTCTTGAATCAATTGTAATATTTGTGTAAATTCTACAGTTGTGAAATTGATTTTTGAGCCAACAAACAAACACATACATTCTTAACTTATTTGAATAAACTATGGAACATAATATTTTTTCTTGTTTATTCTATAGTTACAGAAAGATACCCAAAAGAATGCCAAGTGAATAAAAGAATGAGGGAAGTTTCACTAGAAGCATTCAAATACATGAATCACATAAGGTTAAAACCTAAAGTTCATTTAAAGGCCAAAAATATTGAGACTAGGAAAGGTCTCTGCCTCGGTAATTTTTTTGCAATTTGGGAGAAGAGAGGCTCCTAAAGGCAAGATATTTTCTCACCAAGTTCATCAATATGATAGTCTAGCATAACCCGCTCACTTTAGTAGATAACTAACTTTCTTGCTTTATCTATATTTATTTCATTCTTTAGGTCATGAAATTCAATAGCACAATGTTTTGTTGGTGAAACCTTTTTAGTTCATTTTTTCATGTAAGTCTACTAACACCTTTTTAGTTCATTTTTTTCCTGTAAATCTACTAACAACTTTTTCATTCATTTTTTCCTCTATGCATGTCTTTTGGTTTGCTAGACTATAAAATTGCTAAAATAACATTCCTTCTCAAGATACACCTAATTATATTTGAGACCCAAGAACCATTTACAGTGGTGGTGATTCATTTTCTAGATCAACATTACAAGTTGCAAAGAGTGTTAGTTGAAGACTAGTTTTTTTAAGAGGGTTTATCTTAATTATTTTTTTTTGTTGGAATGGTAGACAACTTTGAGAAAAATTGTGATTTACTATTTTAAAGTGGTAAATAAATTCAACTCTATGAAAAAACAAAATATGCACTCAAACTTTGAACATTAAACAACATAAATTTATAATTCTTAAAAATTTCTCCCAAATTATGAGCATACTTGAGGAGAGAATCTAGAAAAAACCATTTTATCTATTAATTAAACTATATATATATTTTTAATGCTAAATATACAATAAAACCTTTTCTCTTCCTCTTAGTCTTATACTATTGCATATCATCATTCTAACTCTTTTGAAAACATATAAATTTCTTAATGTTTTGAAAGCATATACAACCCTGATAAAGAGGATTTAATTGAAACATTACCCAAAGCAACTTTCTAACATTATTAACAAAATATATTTCAACTTTAAATGAAAGCATTTAATCTTTTGAAATAATATAATTGGAACATTATCAAACATAACCTATTTACATTATTATTAAAACATATTTAAAATCTAAACCAAGGCATTCATAATATTTTAAATAACTCAAATTAAACAATTTTATAATCAACTCTTAATTTCATTCCAAACTTTCTCATTTTAAATTTATAAAAATGAAAATACTTATAATCATGCACAATATCATTGAATATTGCTTTATAATAATTACAATCATACATAGTATTATCTAATATTACTCTAAAATTGGCATCTAATAATAATTGTAATTATGTATAAAATTATTAAATATAATTGAAGCCATATTACTTATTAATTTTCTTTAATACTTTTCTATTTTTCTTTAATATCACCATGAAGTTCAAGTATTTGATGTTCCTTCAAACTAGTGCATTGGAATGTGAGAAACACTACTACACCAAGGGCACTTTTGAGACATTTTTTTAAGACAAAAGAAATCTTTTGTCTCGAAAACTCATTTTTTATTTTAGTTATTTTACATTAAAAATTAATATCAATTGATTTGTCTTAAATATAGAATTTAAGACAAAAATAGGTTGACACAAAAATATTTTGAGACAAAAATTTATATTTAAGACAAAAATATTTTAAGACAAAATTAGTTTGAGACAAAAATATTTCAAGACAAAACTTTATATTTAAGACAGAAATAATTTAAGACAAAAATATTTTGAGAGAAAACTTTGTATTTAAGACAAAAGTAGTTTGAGACAAAAATTTAAAGACAAAAATTTATATTGAAAACAAAAATAGTTTAAGACAAAATTATTTTAAGACAAAATCAATTTAAGACAAAATTATTTTAAGACAAAACTTTATATTTAAGACAAAAGCATTTTGAGACAAAAATATTTTATTGCAAAACTTTATATTTAATACAATGACCACTTTAGATCAAACCTATATTTAATACGATATTTCACTTCGAATGAAAATGGAGGGTAGCACTGAGTTTCAGGGTTATCTGCGTGCCCGTTCTGAACTGTAGCTCCCGTGCCCCTGCTTCCTCAACCCCTACGGCCCTCCACAAGCCCCCTACCTGGCAGCCCCTGCTGTTGGGCTCTCAATCCTTCTTGGCATTCCTACAATCGGGCTCTGCCTCCCTCCTCCAGCCAGTGTTCCTGCTGGCACAGCATCCGCGTTTGGGTTTTGCAATCATAGAGGAATGTAGCCTCCGCCATGAGTGCGCTTGGGGCTGCGGAGCCTTCTCCCACCACACCAATCTCTTCAGAAGAAGCATTCATACGATTTCTCTCATAGAAAGGGAAGAAATGTTTGATTCTAGAAGTCCCGAAATTCATCAAAAAACTGGAGGAAATTCCTGAGGTCGCCCTACCAGAAGACCAATCGATAAAAATCGCCCTAGCCCTGGCTAACAGAGGGTTGGTAGGACAATTTATGGGACGCTCGCCCTCTACAAAAACAACAGATTACTGGATCCAATGCAACTAGAGGCCCCAACTATAAAATAATGTGATTTGTTATGTTGTCGGAAGAGGGTATTTCATTTTCCAGTTCACCTCCAAAGAAGCTCGAGATTTTGTTTTCAAAAATGGTCCATATTTTATGGGAAATCAAGGTATGTATATTAATAAGTGGACCCCTGAATTCGATCCCTCAATCGATACCCCTAAAGAGGTCCCAGTCTAGGTCTGGCTTCCTAATCTTCTGATCCATTGCTGGAGCTACCACACCTTACAGAAGATTGGAAATGGCCTACGACATTTCATTGACAAAGCAGATAACAAGGGCCAATATACCTATGTAAGAATCCATGTGGAAGTCGATCAGGAAGCTAGACTGCCTGAAGTAGTAAAACTTACAGTCAGAGAATGGCATCACTATCAAAAATTGTATTACGTGCAACTACCCTTCAAATGCAGAACCTATCACGAACATGGACACTTCCAATGAAATTGCCCAAAAGCTCCAATCAGGGACAAAGTGGACGAAGAAGGATTGAAAGAAATAAAAAAGGGCAAGGCAGTCCCAATACCAGCTGAGAAGAAAAATTCAGGGCCATTGGTGAAGCCCCGACCTAAACTAAAATTCAAAGAAGTTCCAAAAGAGGGTTCTTCCTTTGGGGTAAAGACAGATGCCATTGGAACCAAAGAGGAACTAGAAGACCCATCGATGAAAGTGAAAGAAGCAAAGGCAAAGTCATCTCTTCCTCCATCAGAGGATGAATAAGGGGAAAAAGAATAAAATGAGGAGCACATCAGTCTGGGCTCCGATTCTGAGGGAGATTCAGAAGATGGAGTCTCAAATTTAGATAGCTCGCAAGTCACTCCTATCAAGTCGGCGAGGGGTCGAAAGTTCAAGAAGAAATAGAGAGAGGAACAAAATTATTTGGATGTTCTCCAAGGTTCTCAGAAACCTCTCAAAGGAATGATGAATACCAAATCTAGCCGCAAGCATGGTCAGGCTCCAAAAGGATCCATAACCTTCCAAGCCAGTGAATAATGAAATACATCTTTAGGAATTGCAAAGGGTTAGGCAGCAGGTTGAAAGAAGAAGCTCTAAAAGACATTGTAAGGATGTACTCACCTGAAATCCTTCTCATCTAGGAGACAAAACTGGAGGACCTTCTACTCCTCCAAGCAAGCAAAGCATTCTGGCATAAAGGCCAAGGGAGAGCAGTCAGTGCCAAAGGCACCTCTAAAGGGATTGCCTCCTTTTGGGATAGCTCCAAATATGATCCTATTTACGAAGAATGTTGCCCCCATTGGCTACTCACTAAGCTCCTCCATAAAGAATCTGGCCACCAAGTAAGTATGTTCAATCTTTATGCTCTGAACTTTCCATCCGAGAAAAAAAATTGTTGGGACTCGCTTGAGTCCTATCTTTTCTTGCACAACCCAGAAAATATTATTATTGCAGGTGATTTGAATGTTAAACTAGCTATAAAAGAGAAAAAAGGGGGCTCTCTGGTCAAGGACCCAGCTAGAGAATGGGTTGAAGACCTCATTTTAGATTGGGAATTAGAAGATATCAATCCCACATCTGGGAAATTCATCTAGTCAAACAAAAGGATAGGCCTCGGCCACATTACTACTCATCTGGATAGATTTCTAGTCCAATCCTCCTTCTTGATTTATGGTCTAATGGCCACCAGTAAAATTCTGCCGAGCTACACCTCTGACCATAAACCCATTCTACTTGAGCTCTCCTTGGATGGAAATCTTGGCCCCATTCCCTTTAGATTTAGTTCTCTATGGATTCATCAAGAAGGATTCTAGGAGGTGGTCTCCGAGGCCTAGAATTCGCAAGTTCAAGGATCCCCTTTCTTTGTGTTCGAAGAAAAAATTAGGATACTTAAAAGGGAGCTCAAGGAGTGGGCTAAAAGGTTGAAAACGCCCACCGCCAAAAGAAAGGAGATGCATGATATTTTAGCAGGCCATCAATTAACAATGGAGAATTCCGATGTAACTCAAATCCTTCTTCAAAAAGAAGTAGAGCTACAAAAGGATGCCCATAGAGGAAGTATGGATGAAGAAGAGTCCTGGAGAGAGAAGTCCAGAAATCGTTGATTACAGGCCGGAGACAAAAATACAAGCTACTTCCATAAGCAAGCTGAAGCACGCAAGCACTTCAAAACAGTAAATGAAATTCACTATCAAAACACTATGGTTAAAGATTCTGAAGGCATAAAGCGAGCAAACCACTCCTTCTTCAAATATCTTTACTTTTCCCCGGAAGACCCTCCTATCGATTCTCAATCCTATTTGATTGATCTTATTCCTCACTGTGTTCAAGATTTTGAAAATATTATGTTGATTGCTCTGATTAGTATGAATAAGGTTAAATAAGCTTTGGATTGCATGGATCCAGATAAAACCCTCAGCCCTGATGGGTTCACTGCAAGGTTCTACCTAACTTGCCATCCTACAATTAAAAAGACCTTCTGAGAATCATCCGTAAATCTCAGACTTGCAACAAGATTGGAGGCAGTACCAACTCAGCCTTCCTTGCCTTGATTCTGAAAGGCGAAGGTGCCATTGATTTCAACAAATGCAGGCCCATCTCTTTCTCTAACACAAGTTATAAGCTGATTACAAAAATAGTGGCCAACTGTATTAAGAAAAATCTTCCAGTCATCATCCCTAAAAACCAAGGAGGATTCATAAAATGAAGAAAGATTCTTGACAATATTTTGCTGGTGCAAGAAGCAATTCATTCAAGCTATCATCAAAAAGAGAAAGGCATGGTGATTAAGCTAGATTTGACAAATGCCTTTCACAAGGTAAGACAGGATTTCTTATTTTCTGTGATGGAGAACTTTGGCTTCTCAAAAGTTCTCATAACTTGGGTGAAAGCCTACATTGCCTCCCCTTGGATAGCGCCTCTAGTTAATGGTCATTCAACGGAATTTTTCCAGGCCTCGAGGGGGCTAAGAGAAGGTTTCCCTTTGTCCCTGCTTCTTTACGCCATTCAAGCTTCGGTGCTCAACTTCCAGCTAGACAACTGTCAACAGATCCAAACTCTTCCCGGCATGAGAATGGCTCACAACGTTAAAGACATAAATCATGCCCAGTTTACTAATGATACATTATTGCTTGGAGGAGCTAGCATAAATTCTACTAGAACCTTCAAGAAGGAGGTGGACATTTATAGGGACGTTTGAGGGAGCAATATTAACTATCTAAAAAGCACAATCTATGGCTGGAATTGCTTGATCAAAGATTTGACAATCATAGCAAGCCTATTAGAAATGGAAAGAACCCTGACATGGGAGTCATTTAAGTATCTTGGGATGCCAATATTCAAATCAAATCCTAAGGTAGGTCACTGGATGCCCCTACTAGACACGCTGAAACTCATAATACAAGCTTGGGGAGCCTCATGGTTGAATAATGCTGGGAAGGTAATCCTTATGAAATCTGTTCTCATTAGTATCCCAGTTTATCAGAACCCCATTCTACTAGCCCCTAAAACCATTATTAGTAAAGTGGATGGTCCCCTGAGAAGATTTATGTGGGATGGAGGGAAAAATAATGAAAGAAGGCTCCATTTAGTTAATTGGGACACCATTAAGAAGCCATTCTTGGAAGGAGGTCTCCAAATACGGGATCTGGCAGCCCAAAATCTTGCTCTGGGCTCCAAGCTCCTTTGGAACATTGTTTCTGGGAATCCTAGTTGGAGCAAGAGAGTTCTATGGAAAAAATATTTTCCTGGGCAGCGTTTGAGGTGCTTGGACCAGCCTCCTATAATTTCCAAATGATCACCAGTTTTCAAACTTTGTCTCACAGCTTTGAAACTTTTCAGTCATAAGCTTTATTGGATCCCAGGTAATGGGAAAAAAATAAATATTTGGGAAGATTCGATTCTTGGAGATCAGCCCTTGAATCAGATGGAAGAACTGGAAAATATCAGAGCTTGGCTTTAGGCCAGCAATTTGGAAACCCTTTGGGACATCTCCAATTGGACAAATGATGCAGAAAGTCTATGGGATGGCTGGAATTTGGGGGAGGTCCCTCATTGGCTAGATGGTGAAGCCAATTTATTCTTGGATTTTCTCTAAGAAAAATATCCCTTAAAGGCCTCTTCTAAGCACAACAGAGGGTGGGGTTCTCTTTCAAGCTCTTACTGAGCAGCAAAAGGTTACAAAAGTATGATGGCTATCCCTAGCGCCCCCCCAGAGCTAACTCAATGGAAATTTATTTGGTCTTTTCCTGCTCTCCCCAAAATTGACTTCTTTTGCTGGACTCTGGCACATAAAAGTATCCTCACTAGAGATAAGCTGAGGAAGAGTGAAATGGAATGTCCCTCCAGGTTCCCTCTTTGTGCATTGGATGAAGAAATGGTGAACCACTTGTTCTTATTGTGCCCCTTTTCTCAAGAAGTTTGGAAGGGTGTCGTCATGTTAGGACTTGAAAAAATAGAGCTTCCAGGAAGTATTCAGGACCTGCTAAGAAACTGGGCCAAGTTATCACCATTCTCCCTCTCCAAAAAATGCCTTCTCAAGACTGGCTAGATGTTGATCCCCAAATTCACATGCTAGAAAATGTGGTTGGAGAGGAACAACGAAATATTTAGGGAGGAGAGTTGTAACCCAGTCAGAATTATCACTAAGATCAAAGCTATTTTGGGGAAGGCCTTAGAAACCAAACCCACCATAAGAAATGCCATGATTTTGGACAATGAGGAAGATCAATGGTTAAAAGGGCTTGTTCCAAGTCATCAGAATAGATCCATTCATCCTGCTAAAGCCCCTTCTCATTGGGAAATGTGTCTGGAAGAACAAGAATTCATCAAATGGAGATCTGCATTGGATGATCACTACCTATTCTTTGATGGGGCATCTAAAGGTAACCCATGAAAGGTGGGTGGTGGGGGAGTTGTCTTAAGCCTAGGTGGCTCAACTGAGCTGCGCTTTGCTTGGGGTCTTGGGCATGAAAAAAACAACAGAGCAGAGGCTCTTGCTCTGTGGCAGGGTCTAAATCTGGCTATCAAGAGGAATCTCCTCTCCCTCTCTGTCTTTGGAGACTTCAGACTAATTATACAGGCTATGAACTCTCAATACATCCCTTCTCAGGTGTAGTTAGCCCCCATCCTC
>APFE030958766.1:0-29858 GCA_000404065.3 Pinus taeda
TTTCACACATACATTGAAACCAATGCGCTAGAAATTGAACAACGCTAAAATAGAATTAGAACTGAAACTTACACTAAAATCAATGTGTTTTAAAATCACATGAACTATAAAATCAGCTCATTAAAAATTGAGATGTCCAATGAAATCAATGTGACAAAATATGAAGGTGACATTGAAGACAAATTAAAATTGACTCTTTTAATGTAACCAATTATGTACAGAGAGAGTTAACAATTAATCAAAGAGAACACATGTAACAAAATCATCATTGAAAACTAGGTCTTATGGTCAATTCACACCTTAGTAGCCTTGGACAAATTCCATGGTTGACATGTAGACTTTTTCCACTCATTCAGTAATTGTATGTCTAGATGTTTCTATTTCAATTTCTAATGTGGTAATGGAGATAGGAATAAAACTAGAAATAGAAATGGAAATAGAAATTTGAAATTGAAATTGACATTGAATAGAATATAAATACAAATTAACATGTGCATGTAGGAAATGTCAGAGAAATCGACATGTACATTAAAATAAAATTGAAATAAAATTGAAAATTACAATGTACCTGAAATCAATGTGTTAAAATTTCACACGTACATTGAAACTGATGTGCTAGAAACTGATCAAAACTAAAATAGAAATAGAACTGAAATGTACACTAAAATCAATGTGTTTGAAAAACACATGAACTTTAAAATAAGCTCATTAAAAGTTGAGACGTCCAAGGAAACCAATGTGACAAAATATGAATGTGACATTGAAGAGAAATTGAAATTGACTCTTTTAATGAAACCAATTATGTACAGAGAGAGTTAACAAGTAGTCAAACAGCACACATGTCAGAAAAAAAATCATTGAAAACTAGGTCTTATGGTCAATTCGCACCTCAGTACCCCTGGACAGATTCCGTAGTTGACATGCATAGTTTTTCCACTCGTTAACTCAAATCAATTAAATAACTTGTGATCATCGGTCTACTCAGTAATTGTATGTCTAGATGTTTCTATTTTTATTTCTAATGTGGTAATGGAGATAGAAATAAAATAAGAAATTGAAATTGACATTGAATAGAATATAAATACAAATTAACATGTACATGTAGGAATTGTCATAGAAATTGAGATGTACGTTAAATTCAAATTGAAATAAAAGTAAAAATTGCAATGTACATGAAATCTATGTGTTAATATTTCACACGTACATTGAAGTGAATGTGCTAGAAGTTGAACAAAGCTGAAATAGAATTAGAACTGAAATGCGCACTAAAATCAATGTGTTTGAAAATCACATGAACTTTGAAATATGCTCATTAAAAATTGAGATGTCCAAGGAAATCAATGTGACAAAATATACAGGTTTCCAGATCTAGGGTTTGAAACTGGACAAAAACAGAGTCAGGCTTGCAGAACTGTTCAGAAGGGGATAGATCATGACTGGCCAAATGGTTCATGAGGTTTCCATAGGGACACCCACATACAAACAAATCATTACGAATAAACAAACACCCCAGAAGGGGGTGCAGATAGCAGGTCTTGATAGGTCAAGACTAGCAAAAGAAACCAGTAAGAACAGGGATAAAGTAGAGCAATCTGCCAATAAACGAAAGGAGAAAGTGAATGAAGGTCGTTCTGACGGACACAGGAAGGACAAGGAGAAACAAGCGAATGCAGAACAACAGCATAATAATGGAGAGGAACAGAAACAACCGGAATACATAGCAACGGAGGAGGAAAATGAAGCAGAGGAACACGTGTAAGAAGATCTCAACAAAAATCCAACTCAAGGTCCATGCAAACCTAGAGCAGAAGAAATCTTGAGGGTGGTCCTAACTGATCTCGAAATACAAGCTTACAGAGACCACATGGCCATGCATGAAGTGATTTTCAAGTTTATGGGTCTTTGGCCAACGGAGAGAGCATTATGTCAGTGGATCAAACAATAGTGGAGACCCAAAGGAGATATCAGTCTACATTTGGGAGCAAAAGGTTTCTTCACAGTGGTATTCTCCAATCTGGAGGATCTATACAGAGTCTTTGATGGAGGCCCCTATTTTTTCGCCTTAGCGAGCCTCTGTATGAAGCCATGGAAACCTAATTTTGTACCAGAGAAGGAAACTTTTAAGAAGGTCCCAGTCTAGATACGTCTCTTTGCTCTCCCAATAGATTATTGGGGCCTAGTCGCGCTCAAACAAATTGGGGAAAAATTAGGAACATTCATCAAAGCATCAGAAGCCACTTTACAAAAGAGATACACTTCGTGTGCTCAGATCTGCGTGGAGATGGACGTTTCAGGAGCACTGCATGAAGGTCTATGGCTCGAATACCGTGATGAGGATTATTTTCAAGCCATAGACTATGAGAAAACCCATTTCGTTGTAGAAAATGCCACGAACATGAACACCTAATACGAGAATGTCCATTAAACAAGGTCACAGAGACACAAAAGGAGAACCAGGAAGGAAAGCCAAAAGATACCTTCACCCGTCCAAGAACCAGATAGAGAGCACACAGAAGATAGCCTAACAAAGCAAACGAAGAACAGGCGAACACAAGCAATGCATTCAAAGTTCTGGAAAACGAAAAGGACACAGAGTACCAGAACAAGGAGATCCAGAACCATGAGGCAAATAAAACAGTAAGAAACACAGTAACCAAAGAAGCAGAAGAGGAGAAGCCAAACAGTACAAAAGTCAATCACATGGGCACAGAAGAAATAGAGGAAGACGCCGAAATGGTCACAAGTGAAATAGGCAGTGAAGACATGGATCTACAGGAGATCCCTGAACTAGAAGGAGTCAATCTCCCAGACATGGATGAAGACTAGAGGAAAAAAGGGATGGAGAACATTTCGGAGGAGGAAATCCGTAAAATCAATGCAATCATTATAGCCAATCAACAAGCCGAGATGGAAATGCACAACAGGAAACTGGGAGTAGTAAAAGGAAGAGGAGCGAGACCGAAGAGTGTACTTCAAATTACCGCGGGTTCCTCTCAGAAGAAGAAACGAGGACAAAGAACAAATAATGAAGTACTTCAGGAAATGGGATACATGCTCATCAACTCGAGTAAGATGAAAGCACTTGATGCCTTCTCTTTTGGTTCTTAAATCTCAATTGTTTTTAAATGAAAATATTCTCATGGAATGTTAGAGGGCTTAACAGCCAAATGAAACAACGATTGCTAAAAAGGAAAATTCAACAGGAAAAGCCAGATTTAATTTTGGTTCAAGAAACTAAATGTCCAAGTAACAATATTCAGATAATTAATAGGAAATTAAGTAAAATAATGGAACAGATGAACATAGACAGCCAAGGATGCGAGGGAGGATTACCAACATGGTGGAATCCTCATGTCCTCAAAGTATTGTCATCGAAAGGAACCCGATATTACTTAGCCTTAGAGTGTCAAGTAATAGGAAAATCGGACGTTTATCTATGTATCAATGTCTATGGGCCTCAAAAATTAGATGAGAAACTCAGATTAATAAATTCGTTGTTAAAGCTGAAGTAGAGGTATCCCAAAGCGAAGGTTATCATAGGTGGTGATTTTAATATGATAACCTCACTAACAGAAAAAAAGGGAGGAACTAGAAAGTTAAATAAGGATTCTGAAGCCTTTGTGGAGTTCATAACATCAGCAAAGTTGTTTGATATCTAGCCCAGAAATGGGGCGTTCACATGGACAACAGGAGGGGTGTGGAAGACAAATTGCCTCCTGCCTAGACAAATTCCTAATCTCTGAAAATCTGTTACTAGAAGGTGTAACCGTGTCCTCTGATATTCTCCCCTGTGGAGGATCGGATCACTGGCCCATCTCTCTCACAGCCACTATTCTAGGTACGCCCAGAAACAAACCATTTAGGTTTGAAAAATTTTGGCTAGATCATCCAAATTTCATTCAGCTTGTGGAACAATGGTGGCATGAACCATTGGAGCTCAAAGGCACTAAAATGTATAAGCTTCAAGGAAAATTAAAGCATGTAAAGCTCAGAATCAAAGAATGGAACACCAAGGTCTTCGGAAACATTTTCAAAGAAAAAGTTAAAATAGAAGAGCAGCTAGAGAAAATGCACAGTGAATGGATTCAGGGCAGTAGGAGTCCAGAAACCGTGGATCAGGAGAAAGTATTGATGCAACAATGGCAAGATAGGTGTCAACAGGAGGAAACACTATGGAGACAGAAATCCAGAATTCAATGGCTTAAAGAAGGAGAAAAAAACACCAAATTGTTTCATCGATCAGCGCTGGATTACAGAGGGGTCAATAAGATCCTTAGCCTTAAAAATGAGCAAGGGGAGCGTATTGAGAATCATCAAAATATTGCTACCTTACTCACGGAGCACTTCAATAACATTTCCCAGGAACCAGAGATAGACAGAACTGAGGTGATTGGGAACCTCATCAAATCTATCCCTTCTTCCATTTCAAATGAACAAAATCAAGCTCTAAGCAGAGAGATCTCTATTGAAGAAGTGGAGGAGGAGGTCAAGGAAATGCCCAATGACAAAGCACCAGGACCTGATGGCTTCAACATAAATTTCTATAAAGCATGCTGGGAGATAGTCAAATGGGAAGTTTGGGAAGTGGTGGAGGACTCTTGATGCTCGGCTTTGATTTTAAAAGCTTTGAACTCCACCTTCCTAGCTCTTATCCACAAAGAGGAGGATGCCACAACCCCAGCCAAATTCTGTCCCATCACCCTCTGCAACGTTCTATACAAAATTATCTCCAAGGTCATTTCCAACAGACTGAAGCCCATTCTTCCTGGTCTAATCTCCGAAGAACAATCTGGATTTGTGGAGGGGAGGCAAATCTTGGACAATATCCTATTGGCTCAAGAGATGGTCCACTCTTTGCAATCCAGAAAAATGGTTGGGATGATGATGCAACTAGACCTATCGAAGGCATATGACAAAGCAAGTTGGAACTACCTGGAAGCAATCCTTACATCATTCGGTTTTGACAGCCATTGGATAAGATGGATTATGGCCCTGATCAAATCAACCAGATTCTCCATACTGGTTAATGGCACCCCAACCAACCAATTCACTCCTTCTCGAGGGCTCAGACAAGGAGACCCTCTGTCCCCTTTCCTTTTTGTCATTTTGATGGAGGGACTGAGCAGGCTCATTAGGTAGGCTAAGGAGGAAGGTAAAATCAAGGGCCTACAACCATTTCCTTCCATTCCTGCTACCACTCATCAACAACTTTTGGATGACACGATGTTGCATGGGTCGCCTACTGTAAAAGAGGCTCAAGGTTTCAAGAAAATCCTAAACCTGTTCAGCGAGGCCTCAGTTATGGACATCAACTTATCAAAATCAACCATTTTCTTTTTCAATACTAATATTGCGGTTCAGAGAAACCTATCACGCATTCTAGGTTTCCGTAGAGGTAATCTACCCTCTAGATACTTAGGAGCCCCCCTCTCCGATAAATTATGGCATAAGTCTCACTGGGAAAAATTTCTTGACAACCTGAAGAAAAGATGCCAGCACTGGACACACAGGGCTCTCAATTTAGCAGGAAGATTAGTCTTGACTAAAGTTGTCCTCTAGGCTATCCCTCAATATATGCTCTCCATTATACCAGCCCCCCAAGGAATCCTTCAATAAATTAGAACCATACAGAGAACTTTCCTTTGGTCTCGCAACGCAGAGAAAAGAAAATGGTCTTTAGTGACTTGGAATAAACTTTGTAAGCCAAAGCTCTTAGGAGGGTTGAACCTCCTCGATCCCCTAACCATAAACAAAGCTTGTGGAGCTAAATTATGCTGGAAGTGGTTAAAGGAACCTAATCTACCATGGGCTCGCCACTGGAAGGTGAAATATGCCCCCTCACGAAGCCACCAAGATTTGATTAGAATGCAAGAAAACCCTGAGGGCTCCCCAATTTGGAATCTGGCTAGGAAAAACAGAGACATCATTCAGGAAAATAGTTTTTGGGAAGTTCGCAATGGCGAAATGGCCCTCTTCTAGGAGGATGCGTGGCAACAACTTCCCAAATTGGAAAAGCCACAGTTTGAATAATTACAAAGAAGAATGCAAGAACAGGGGAGGCTTACGGTTAACCACTATTGGGCACAGGACAATAGTGACATAACATGGAGGAAATGGGAAAAAAGAGAGATAGAGAATATAGGAGTAGGGAACACAAATTCCAACAACCTGATCAACATATCAGATAGAAGGAAAATCAGGACAGCACAGGAAAGCGACAAGCTAAAATGGGGACACCATGGAGGGGGTAATTTTACCCTCAAAGAGGCTAGATTTTACATTGAAAAGGTAGAACATATAGATAAGAAAGCTTGGAGCAGTAAATTCTGGGACTCCCAAAGTTGGCCGAAAGTTAGGACCTTTCTACGGCTGTTAATGCAGAGGAAGACACTTACATGGGAGAATCTTCAGAAGAAAGGGTTCAGTGGCCCATCAAAGTGTCCGCTCTGCAACAGGGAAGAAGAAACCATGAATCATCTATTCAACAAATGTGACTTAGCTGATAATTTATAGAAATGGGCGAAAATAATCATGAAGAAAACAGACAGAAATAGAGACTTGATCTAGGAAACCATTGAGAAATGGCGAGGAAATTTCTCCAGCCATCAAAAAGTAAGTACCATCTGGAAATTATTGCCAGGTTTTATCACTTGGGCCCTTTGGAAAGACAGAAATAGAAGAGTGTTTAGGGATGAAACCAGACATATTACCCACTCATATGAGACCACCAAGCAAAATATCAAGCAATTTGTCAGGGTAAAATGCAAAACTATGCAAAACGACAAACCCATGGGTGAAGACTTACAAATTTTGAGGACCTTTGACTTGGATAAAGAGGCTGATAGTCCGACGGGGAGGAAGCATTAGGAACTCAAAACATCCATAAATTTCTGGAAGCGTCCTCCTCCCGGCTTCCTCAAGTTGAACTTCGATGGCGCATCAAGGGGTAACCCCGGTCTCGCTGGCATAGGAGGGGTTATCAGAGATAGTGATGGAGAAATTCTGCATATTTACAGCAAGGCAATGAGAGAAGGGACAAACAATGAAATGGAATTCACCGCATTGGAGCGGGGCCTCAGAATCTTGAGAAATCTCCAAGCGGGAGCTGTTGTGATCGAGGGTGATTCTCAGCTTGCCATCACAACAGCTAAGAAAATGTATGCGGGAACGAAGCCGAACAAGGTAACGCATCACTAGAGATTAGCAAAGGTCACAGAAAGAATCACAGAGCAGTTGGGATGGCTGAAAGGATTGGTGTTCCAAGTGATACGTCGTAAGGCCAACACTGTAGCAGACCACTTGGCGAACGTCGGCATAGAACACCCCACCGTCATATGGGACAGTTGTTGGCAAGACGTCAATTGTCCGAACTTAAAAGAGGATTGTACCCGGCTCTCAAGGCATGATCTTTTGAATGAGAGTTAGGTGCGATTGGGAGGAGGATATCATTCACATAACGGCATGTCAATAATCACAGTTAATGCCATGAAAGGAAATAAAGATCAATAGGGGAATGAAGGACAAAGCGGTCAGAAGCAATCAATGCTCAAGTGGGGGTCGGAAAATCAGCGGTTTCAAATGAACCACATAGAAAAGAGCCGCCAATCCAAAAATGGGTGAGGGGACACTTGGAAGGAAATGAAGATGCTCAGAATGAGAGATCATACAGACGATCTGCGGGATCATCCACAGAATTCTAATCCATTAAACAACCATAATGACGACCGGACAGGACAAAGTCAGGGCAACTAGCTAGTGGGTTACGGAGCGATGATCATCATCATCCCTTTAAATCGAGACTCTAGCATCAGAATGAGAGTCAATTCTTCTAAAGGAGTGCAACAAAGAGGTTCTGTCAATTTCAATTTGCTGAGGATTAACTGCAGTGTTGGAAGCAGGATGGTGAGCGGAGGAAGTCGAACCGCCTCGGCTAATAGAGCGCTGAAGCGAGCTCAATCGGCTTACGAGACTCGTACCTCCTAGAGGGAGAAAAGAATAATCGAGGAGATCGAAGCTATGGTAAAAGAGGAAGAGGAGAAATTGGACCAGCAGGATATGGTTAAGGAAGTCGACTGGGTGGAAGATCCAGGCACGGTTACCACACGGGCAATGCAATTTGTCAGAACCTGGGCGGAAATGTGGAGATTGAAAACGATGTTAGGCAAAGCTCTCAGCATGCAAGGAAACTCGGCAAACCAACTCCGGTTGGCGCATCAGACTCTAGCTTCATCCAATGAGGAGCATGCATCCATTTTAGAAAGCTTGGAATTCAAGATGAGCAGCATGGAGCAGCAACTCGACACCATGTCAAAGAAATTCATGGTTTTACTCAGTTGAGGAATACCATCAATCAAGAAAGACGGGAAACTGAGGAAACTTCGGGAGGGGCTAAGAATCCCAATTCCCTTTTAACTCCCGGACGAGTAGACCAGACCAGGGTGTCTGAAGAGCAGGAGAAATCCAAAAATTACATTGTTTTGGATACCTACTCAATGTATGCAATCTGAAGGTGTTGCTTATTAGGGCTTTTTCTGTGTTTTTTGGAAGGACTTATTCACGGTTGTTAGGTTTTTTGTCGAAAAGGGCGTCTCTGTTTCTACCCTGTTTTTAGTCTCTGGTCAATTTTGGTTAGTCTTTTGTAGGATCTCAGCTCGTATGGCTGCCCTGCGTGGTAGGCTCAAGGATCTTAGGGACGGGTTTAGGGATCAAATAGGCATAGTCAATGGCAAAATCTGCTAAGAAAGGTCTCTTACTGCTCCAACAGTCTTTTTGTATAATATGTATTTTCTTTTAATATAACAGTGCTGATTTACAAAACAAAAAAATGTGACAAAATATGAAGGTGACATTGAAGAGAAATTTAAATTGACTATTTTAATGAAACCAATTATGTACAGAGAGAGTTAACAATTAGTCAAAGAGCACACATGTCAGAAAACGATCATAGAAAACTAGGTCGTTATGGTCAATTCGCACCTCGGTACCCTTGGACAAATTCCGTAGTTGACATGTAGACTTTGTCCACTCTTTAACTATCTCAATTAAATAACTTGTGATCATCAATGTACTGAGTAATTGTATCTCTACATGTTTCTATTTCGATTTCTAATGTGGTAATGGAGATAGAAATAAAATAAGAAATAGAAATGGAAATAGAAAGTTGAAATTGAAATTGACATTGAATATAATATAAATACAAATTAACATGTACATGTAGCAATTGTCAAAGAAATTGACATGTACGTTAAAATCAAATTGAAATAAAATTAAAAAATGCAATGTACATGAAATAAATGTGTTAAAATTTCACATGTGCATTGAAATCAATGCGCTAGAACTTGAACAAAACTGAAATAGAATTAGAACTTAGATGTACACTAAAATCAATCGGTTTGAAAATCACATGAACTTTAAAATAATCTCATTAAAAATTGAGAAGTTCAAAGAAATCGATATGACAAAATATGAAGGTGACATTGAAGAAAAATTGAAATTGACTCTTCCAATGAATCCAATTATGTACATAGACAGTTAACAAGTAGTGAATGATAACACATGTCAGAAAACAATCATTGAAAACTAGGTCTTATTGTCAATTCGCACCTCGTTACCCTTGAACAAATTATGTAGTTGACATGTAGACTTTTTCCACTCGTTAACTCAAGCAATTAAATAACTTGTGATTATCAATGTACTGAGTAATTGTATGTCTAGATGTTTCTATTTCGATTTCTAATGTGGTAATAGAGATAGAAATAAAATAAGAAATAGAAATGGAAATAGAAATTTGAAATAGAAATTGACATTGAATAGAATATAAATACAAATTAACATGTACAGGTAGGAATTGTCATAGAAATTTACATGTACGTTAAAATCAAATTGAAATAAAATTAAAAATAGCAATGTACATGAAATCAATGTGTTAAAATTTCACACATTCATTGAAATCAACTCGCTACAGATTGAACAAAACTGAAATATAATTAGAACTGAGTTGTACACTAAAATCAATGTGTTTGAAAATCACATGAACTTTAAAATAAACTCATTAAAAATTGAGATGTCCAAGGAAATCAATGTGACAAGATATGAAGGTGACATTGAAGAGAAATTGAAATTGACTCCTTTAATGAAACCAATTATGTACAGAGAGAGTTAACAAGTAGTCAAAGAGCACACATGTCTGAAAACGATCATTGAAAACTAGGTCTTATGGTCAATTCGGACCTCAGTACCGTTGGACAAATTCCGTAGTTGACATGCAGAATTTTTCCACTCCTTAACTCAATCAATTAAATAACTTGTGATCATTAGTGTACTGAGTAGTTGTATGTCTACATGTTTCTATTTCGATTTATAATGTGGTAATGGTGATAGAAATAAAATAAGAAATAAAAATTGACATTGAATAGAATATAAATACAAATTAACATGTACATGTAGGAATTGTCATACAAATTGACATGTTCGTTAAAATAAAATTGAAATAAAAATAAAAATTGCAAAGTACATGAAATTTATGTGTTAAAATTTCACACGTACATTGAAATCAATCCGCTAGAAATTGAACAAAGCTAAAATAGAATTAGAATTGAAATGTACACTAAAATCAATGTGTTTGAAAATCACATGAACTTTAAAATAAGCTCATTGAAAATTAAGATGTCCAAGGAAATCAATGTGACAAAATATGAACGTGACATTGAAGAGAAATTGAAATTGACTCTTTTAATGTAACCAATTATGTACAGAGAGAGTTAACAACTAGTCAAAGAGCACACATGTCAGGAAACGATCATTGAAAACTATGTCTTATGGTCAATTCGCACCTCAGTACCCTTGGAAAAATTTTGTAGTTGACATTTAGACATTTTCCACTCGTTAACTCAATCAATTAAATAACTTGTGACCATCAATGTATTCAATAATTGTATGTCTAGATGTTTATATTTCGATTTCTAATGTGGTAATGGAGATAGGAACAAAATAAGAAATACAAATTTGAAATTGAAATTGACATTGAATAGAATATAAACACAAATTAACATGTACATGTAGGAGTTGTCATAGAAACTGACATGTACGTTAAAATCAAATTCAAATAAAAAATAAAATTGCAATGCACATGAAATCAATGTGTTTAAGTTTCACACGTACATTGGAATCAATGTGCTAGAAATTAAAATTTACCTGTAGGAATTGTCATAGAAATTGACATGTACGTTAAAATCAAATTGAAATAAAATTAAAAATTGCAATGTACATGAAATCAATGTGTTAAAATTTCACAAATACATTGAAATCAATGTGCTAGAAATTGAACAAAACTGAAATAGAATTAGAACTGAGATGTACACTAAAATCAATGTGTTTGAAAATCACATGAACTTTAAAATAAGCTCATTAAAAATTGAGATGTCTAAGGAAATGAATGTGACAAAATATGAAGGTGACATTGACGAGAAATTGAAATTGACTCTTTTCATGAAACCAATTATGTACAGAGAGAGTTAACAAGTAGTCAAAGAGCACACATGTTACAAAACAATCATTGAAAACTAGGTTATGGTCAATTCGCACCTGAGTACCCTTGGAAAAATTTCGTAGTTGACATCTAGACTTTTTCCACTAGTTGACTCAATCAATTAAATAACTTGTGATCATCAACGTATTGAGTAATTGTATGCCTAGATGTTTATATTTTGATTTATAATGTGGTAATGAAGATAGGAATAAAATGAGAAATAGAAATGGAAATAGAAATTTGAAATTGAAATTAAAGTTGAATAGAAGATAAATACAAATTAACATGTACATGTAGGAATTTCATAGAAATTGACATGTACGTTAAAATCAAATTTAAATGAAATGAAAAATTACAATGTACATGAAATCAATGTGTTAAAACTTTACACGTACATTGAAATCGATGCGCTAGAAACTAATAAAAACAGAAATAGAATTAGAACTGAGATGTACACTATAATCAATGTGTTTGAAAATCACATGAACTTTAAAATAAGCTCATTAAAAATTGAGACATCCAAGGAAATCAATGTGACAAAATATGAATGCGACATTGAAGAGAAATTTAAATTGACTCTTTTAATGAAACCAATTATGTACAGAGAGAGTTAAAAAGTAGTCAAAGAGCACACATGTCAGAAAAAGATCATTGAAAACTAGGTCTTATGGTCAATTCGCACCTCAGTACGCTTGGACAAATTTCGTAGTTGACATGCAAACTTTTTCGACTCGTTAACTCAATCAATTAAATAACTTTTGACCATTAGTGTACTCAGTAATTGTATGTCTAGATGTTTCTATTTCAATTTCTAATGTGGTAATGGAGATAGAAATAAAATAAGGAACAGTAATTTGAAATTGAAATTGACATTGAATAGAATATAAATACAAATTAACATGTACATGTAGGAATTGTCATAGAAATTGACATGTACCTTAAATTCAAATTGAAATAAAAATAAAAATTGCAATGTACATGAAATCTATGTCTTAAAATTTCACACGTACATTGAAATGAATGCGTTAGAAGTTGAACAAAGCTGAAATAGAATTAGAACTGAAATGCACACTAAAATCAATATGTTTGAAAATCATATGAACTTTAAAATAAGCTCATTAAAAATTGAGATGTCCATTAAATCAATGTGACAAAATATGAAGGTGACATTGAAGAGAAATTGAAATTGACTCTTTTAATGAAACCAATTATGTACAGAGAGAGTTAACAATTAGTTAAAGAGCACACATGTTAGAAAATGATCATTGAAAACGAGGTTGTTATGGTCAATTCGCACCTCAGTACCCTTGGACAAATTCTGTAGTTGACATGTAGACTTTGTCCACTCTTTAACTATCTCAATTAAATAACTTGTGATCATCAATGTACTGAGTAATTGTATCTCTAGATGTTTCTATTTCGATTTCTAATGTGGTAATGGAGATAGAAATAAAATAAGAAATAGAAATGGAAATAGAAAGCTGAAATTGAAATTGACATTGAATAGAATATAGATACAAATCAAATTGAAATAAAAATAAAAATTGTGATGTACATGAAATCAATGTGTTAAAATTGCACACGTACATTGAAATCAATGTGCTAGAAATTGAACAAAACTGAAATAGAATTAGAACTGAGATGTACACTAAAATCAATGTGTTTGAAAATCACATGAACCTTAAAATAAGCTCATTAAAAATTGAGAAGTCCAAGGAAATCAATGTGACAAAATATGAAGGTGACATTGAAGATAAATTGAAATTGGCTCTTATAATTAATCCAATTATGTATAGAGAGAGTTAAGAAATAGTGAAAGATAACACATGTCAGAAAACGATCATTGAAAACTAGGTCTTATTGTCAATTCACACCTCATTACGCTTGAACAAATTCTGTAGCTGACATGTAGCCTTTTTCCACTCGTTAACTCAATCAACTAAATAACTTGTGATGATCAATGTACTGAGTAGTTGTATGTCTAGATGTTTCTATTTCAATTTCTAATGTGGTAATGGAGATAGAAATAAAATAAGAAATAGAAATGGAAATAGAAATTTGAAATTTAAATTGACATTTAATAGAATATAAGTACAAATTAACATGTACATGTAGGAATTGTCATAGTGAATGTGTATGAATCCCCATGATGAGCTAGGATTATGGTGTGGTTGTTATGTTTCCATCATCTGCTTATATTATGTAAAAGCATTCACAAAAAAGAAATATATCATAATATAATAAAAAAATGTTGCATAAGAAACAACAATAGTACTATGATACCACAAGACGGGAATCTAAAAGGGGTGCCATGGGTGATTTGACTTGACATCTATCTCTTGGAAAGTCAAACCTCCCTTGCCCATCCTTACTTACAAAAATTTCCCATAAAACATAGAATTGGATGTTTCCCCATGCTTGTTGGGATCCGCATGAAAGGGCGAGCTATATCGATTGGTTAACCTGAATCCTTTTCATGTATGATCCGATGGGCCCTACTATTATTACTTAAGGCACTACACATTACCTTATTGATCGAAAAATCCAACACGGCACAATTGTGTATATAAAGTGGGGCCTCTCAAACACTAGCATGAAAGCTTTGTGCATCAAAACCTGCTAGTTGGGATGCAAACGATAATACACAACTAGATCAATAGGCATTGTTTGGGAGCTTGTAGTGAACCTCGATATCCATACCATTCTAGACGCAAATAATTCATAGGAATTAATAATCAAGAGGGGAAAAAACTCATTTTCTAGATGATGGACGAGGAGAAACTCATTGAACGGGCTTATTTCCCTTCCCTCGCTCGGAAATTTTGTTGTGTCTGTCTCGCAACTAGGTAGATGTGTAGCAAGCAAATTCATAAGAAAACGTTTTATATAGGTAGGTATTCCCTCGGGCGATCAGAGAAGAGCAACTATGGGCTCTCTAAGAACTAATAAGAATAAGATGACCACGGATTGATCTTATTTGTGATCCTATATCCCAATAGGTTATGTTTTATGTTGGCTGGGGTGGGTATCAAAACAAGATCCATAGAGCTCTATCACGATTGAATGATTTCGAGATTGGTGGCATTTTTCATGAAATTGATGCTGGCTACTCCCACGATAAGACTGCTATCTACAATGGAGGGATATATTCATCCAAATGTTTCACTAGAATTATTGGGCCACTGATAGCCAATCAGTAGATCAAAGTGTTTTTCGAATGTTCTATTTATAAAAATTGAATAAAAGTGAGGGAATGGGGCAGGGATACAAAAGTGGAGAACGGAGATCAAAAGGTGTCGGATTCGAGTGTAGCTACAGTTATGCTAGTTCTAATGGCATATTAATAAATTCTACATATTTATGAGGTTTTATTCGAAATATTTGTGCAACAACAAACATTCAATTTAAAATTAAATAATTCTGTAATTCTTTGTTATCTCTAACAACAAAAAGTTCAATTTAAATTTAAGTGAACAAATTGATATGCTATTGAAAATGCCTCCAAATATAATTAAATCAAATCAATAAGAGGAAGGGAATTACCAAATATTAAATTAGATCAGTCAAAAGCATTCGAGGCTCTGCAATTCTTTTATGCCCGAGAAAAAATCAAACAATCTGCAATTCTTTTATAACTGTAAGACAAAAACAAACAACAAAAATTCAGAAACTAGATATTTAAATTTCAATGTACTCTTAAACTGTAGAGATAAAAATGTTTTGCAGTACATAGATAATATTTTCTGTAAAAGAAAATCATACAGTTTCTTTATGAGTGTAACCTAAACATAAAAATATGAACCCAAAAATAAAAGAATTCATGAGTATAGCGAGCATTAGCGCTATGCGCCACATCAGAATTAGCCTAAAGCACCATAGCATTAAAGAATTTAATTAATTTAAAGATAAGATTTAAAGAATTTACGTAAGGGTGTCGATTTGTTTGAACACATGGCTGCGACAGCGGCAGCCTGCACCTGAAGGTTCAAATCCATTCCTTCTCCATGGGCAATCCATTCCTTCTCCATGGGCATGTCGTGTTGAGACTACAGATCTGCAAGAAAAAATGCTAAAGGTGAGTCCGCCTGTGAAGACTTAGATGCACCACCAGACAAAGAACCAAAACTAAGAGGAGCATTCAAAAAATTCACTTAAATAGAAGCAGATTGTTCCACTTACATTGAAAGAAAACGATGGTGAAGTCAGAAAAGCTGAGCAACAGCAAAAGCAGGAGGCCAGGGAAGGCCAGAGTAGCTTAATGCGCCCAAGGAAACTACTGCACTGCGAGGGTTCCAGATCCAGCAAGGAGGAAAAAAACTTTGATAGCAGCAACGGTATTAACCCTCCTCCATGGGCCGGCCATGCTGAAACCACAGATATGCAAGAAAATGCTAAAGATGAGTCTGCTGATCAAGACTTAGATGCAGAAACTGAGAAAGAAGTCAAAGGTGAGAGGAGCATTCGAAGAAATCACCTAAATTGAAGCAGATTGTTCCACTCTCATTCGAAGAAAATGACGGTGAAGGAAGAAAACTTGAGCAGCAGCAAAAGTTTAATGCGCTGGATGTTTTCAGACATCAACGTGGATCATCTTTGAACGGCCTGGAGTTACTCTGTCCGAGCTACCAATGGCTGAGCAAAAATATAAATGCAGATTTGTTTACCCTCGATCATAAATACTTTATACTGTTAATAACCATTGTAATTTGTTTCTTGCGATCGATGCATTTGCAACGCTTCTTCTTTGCCGAATTCTTTTCATTTTCGTGTGTATTGCAGCATTTCCCCTGAAATTTAAATGGCCATTTGCGTAATTACACCAGCAGTACTATAATGTAAAAAATTACAAAAATAATGAAGTGAAAATGGATGTCAAAGTATACCTGAGTGATAACCATTGTAATTTGTTTATTGGAATCGATGCATTTGCAATGCTTCTTCTTTGCCGAATTCTTTTCATTTTCGTGTGTATTGCAACATTTCCCCTGAAATTTAAATGGCCATTTCCTTCATTACACCACCAGTGCTATAATGTAAAAAAATTACAAAATACAAAATTAGTAAAGTGAAAATGGATGTCAAAGTATACCTGAGCATCTAAATGGCCATTTCCGTGATTACACCAGCAATAGTGAAGTGATAAAGGATGTCAAAGTATACCTCACCTTCGAATTACAAACAAAAGAATAAGCCATGGCAAACTCGATTTTCTCTCATAATTCACACTGCGGACGAAGGGATGAAGGAATGGAACTAAACTCAGTAGGATAAACAGAGTTTGGAGCAGAATGCACGGAGTTGAATACAGTTCACAGAATCCCTAGATCAACTGGTCAGATGGAGTCGCCAATAAGCACTTTGCCGCATAGAAAAGGTTTTCGCCTCAGTTCATGGGGCAATGTACTGCTCAATCTCCACTTGACCAAATTACACCAGTATATCTGCACCGTTGGATTGGAAGGCAGTTACAATTAAACGGCGATAAAAAAGGGTGTCAGAAAAAAACAGCGATAGAAAAGGGTGTCGGAAAATTTCAATGCCTGTCTGTCATAAGCCATGTGTGTCATTCTTGTAATTGTTCTTGTAATAGTGCATTAATATTAATCAACTTATTGAAAACCTTGACCATCCAAAACATTAAATCTGTATTCAGCGGCGTTCTTTTTTTTATACTCCAAATTTATTTTATTATTTTTAATGAATGGTTCAATCATAACAGAATTTGTGTTTCATTTTGATATTTAAATGGAATAAATTAGATTTATGTAAATTCAATAAAACTTTATTATTTTAAATTAATAGTTTAATCATAATGGAATTTGAATTTGATTTTGATATTTAAATGCAATAAATTAGATTACGTAAATCCAATAAAACTTATTAAATTTTTATTAATGTTTAATTAAATAATTTTTATAATTTAAGAAAATTATTTTATTTTTTAAATTTTTTTAAAGTTTAAATTTTTTAATTATAATGGGAAAGTTTGTTAGTTATTTTAAATAATGAGTTAATTATTACAAATTAGCCTGCACTATTTGTGTTTGATTTTAACATTTAAATGAGAAAAAATAAATTTAAATTTAAATAACTCTGTAATTTTTTTTTATCTCTAATAACAAAAATTCAATTTAAATTTAAGTGAACAAATTGATATGCTATTGAAAATGCATCCAAATATAATTAAATCAAATCAATAAAAGAAAGGAAATTACCGCATATTAAATTACATCTCTGCAATTCTTTTATGCCGACTAAAAATCAAACAATCTGCAATTCTTTTATAATTGTGAGAAAAAACAAACAACAAAAATTCAGAAACTAGATATTTAAATTTCAATGTAGAGAGATAAAGATGTTTTTGAAGTACATAGATAATATTTTATGTAAAAGAAAATCATACCGTTTCTTTATGAATGTAACCTAAACATAAAAGTATGAACGCAAAAATAAAAGAATTCAAGAGTATAACGAGCATTAGCTATGCGCCACATCAGAATTAGCCTAAAGCACCACAGCATTAAAGAATTTAATTAATTTAAAGATAGGATTTAAAGAATTTACGTAAGGCTGTCGATTTGTTTGAACACATAGCTGCAGCCTGCACCCGAAGGTTCAAATCCAGCAAGGAGGAAAAGAACTTTGATAGCAGCAAAGCTATTATTCCTTCTCCATGGGCATGTCCTGCTGAGACCACAGATCTGCAAGAAAAAATGCTAAAGGTGAGTCCGCCTGTGAAGACTTAGATGCACCAGCGGACAAAGAACCAAAACTGAGAGGAGCATTCAAAAAAATCACTTAAATAGAAGCAGATTGTTCCACTTACATTGAATGAAAACGATGGTGAAGGCAGACAAGCTGAGCAACAGCAAAAACAGGAGGCCAGGAAAGGCCAGAGTAGCTTAATGCGCCCAAGGAAGCGCCTGCACTGCGAGGGTTCCAGATCCAGCAAGGAGGAAAAGAACTTTGATAGCAGCAACGCTATTAACCCTCCTCCATGGGCCGGCCATGCTGAAACCACAGACATGCAAGAAAATGCTAAAAATGAGTCTGCTGGTCAAGACTTACATGCAGCAACTGAGAAAGAAGTCAAAACTGAGAGGAGCATTCGAAGAAATCACCTAAATTGAAGCAGATTGTTCCACTAGCATTCGAAGAAAATGATGGTGAAGGCAGGTTCTGAGCAGCAGCAAAAGTTTAATGCGCTGGATGTTTTCAGACATCAACGTGGATCATCTTTGGACGGCCTGGAGTTCCTCTGTCCGAGCTACCAATGGCTGAGCAAAAATATAAATGCAGATTTGTTTATCGATCATAAATACTTTATACAGTTGATAACCATTGTAATTTGTTTCTGGCATGCATTTGCATCGCTTCTTCTTTGCCCAATTCTTTTCATTTTCGTGTGTATTGCAGCATTTCCCCTTAAATTGAAATGGCCATTTCCGTAATTACACCAACAGTACTATAATGTAAAAAAATTACAAAAATAATGAAGTGAAAATGAATGTCAAAGTATACCTGAGTGATAACCATTGTAATTTGTTTATTGGAATCGATGCATTTGCAACACTTCTTCTTTGCCGAATTCTTTTCATTTTCGTGTGTATTGCAGCATTTCCCCTGAAATGTAAATGTCCATTTCCGTCATGACACCACCAGTACTATAATGTAAAAAAATTGCAAAAATAGTGAAGTGAAAATGGATGTCAAAATATACCTGAGCATTTAAATGGCCATTTCCGTGATTACACCAGCAATAGTGAAGTGATAATGGATATCAAAATATACCTCACCTTCGAATTACAAACAAAAGAATAAGCCATGGCAAACTCGATTTTCTCTCATAATTCACAGTGCGGACGAAGGGATGAAGGAATGGAACTAAACTCCATAGGATAAACAGAGCTTGGAGCAGAATGGACGGAGTTGAATATAGCTCACAGAATCCCTAGATCAACAGGTCAGATGGAGTCGCCAATAAGCACTTTGCCGCATAGAAAAGGTTTTGGCCTCAGTTCATTGGGCAATGTACTTCTCAATCTCCACTTGACCAAATTACACCAGTATATTTGCACCGTTAGATTGGAAGGCAGTTACAATTAAACGACGATAAAAAAAGGTGTCAGAAAAGAACGGCCATAGAAAGGGTGTCCGGAAAATTTCAATGCCCGTTTGTCATAAGCGATGGGTGTCATTCTTGTAATTGTTCTTGTAATAGTGCATTAATATTAATCAACTTATTGAAAACCTTGACAATCCAAAACATTAAATCTCTATTCAGCGGCATCCCTTTTTTTATACTCCAAATTTATTTTATTATTTTAAATTAATGGTTTAATCCTAACAGAATTTGGGTTTGATTTTGATATTTAAATGGAATAAATTAGATTTATTATTTTAAATTCAATAAAACTTTATTATTTTAAATTAATGGTTATGAATAATGGTTTCATCATAACGGAATTTGAATTTAATTTTGATATTTAAATGGAGTAAATTAGATTTTGTAAATCCAATAAAACTTATTAAAATTTTATTAATGTTAACTAAATAATTTTTTTAAATATTAAAAAAAAAAATATTCTATTTTTAATTTTTAATAATTTAATTTTTTATTATAATTTTAAATTTTTTAATTATAATTGGAATATTGGTTAGTTATTTTAAAATAATGAGTTAATTATTACAAGTTGGCCTGCACCTTAATTTTAACATTTAAATGAGAAAAATTAATTTTAAATTTAAATAACTCTCTAATTCTGTGCTATCTCTAACAACAAAAAATTCAATTTAAATTTAAGTGAACAAATTGATATGCTATTGAAAATACATCCAAATATAATTAAATCAAATCAATAAGAAGAAGAGAATTACCACACATTAAATTAGATCGGTCAAAAGCATTGGAGCCTCTGCAATTCTTTTATGCCTGAGAAAAAATCAAACAATCTGCAATTCTTTTATAATTGTGAAAAAAAAACAAACAACAAAAATTCAGAAACTAGATATTTAAATTTCAATGTACCCGTAAACTGTAGAGACAAAGATGTTTTGCAGTACAGATAATATTTTCTGTAAAAAAAACCATACAGTTTCTTTATGAGTGTAACCTAAACATAAATATGAACCCAAACATAAAAAAATTCATGAGTATAGTCAGCATTAGCGCTATGGGCCACATCAGAATTAGCCTAAAGCACCACAGCATTAAAGAATTTAATTAATTTAAAGATAGGATTTAAAGAATTTACCTAAGGCTGTCGATTTGTTTGAACACATGGCTAAGACAGCGGCAGCCTGCACCGGAAGGTTCAAATCCAGCAAGGAGGAAGAGAACTTTGATAGCAGCAAAGCTATTATTCCTTCTCCATGGGCATGTCGTGCTGAGACCACAGATCTGCAAGAAAAAATGCTAAAGGTGAGTCCGCCTGTGAAGACTTAGATGCACCAGCGGACAAAGAACCAAAACTGAGAGGAGCATTCAAAAAAATCACTTAAATAGAAGCAGATTGTTCCACTTACATTGAAAGAAAACGATGGTGAAGGCAGAAACGCTGAGCAACAGCAAAAGCAGGAGGCCAGGGAAGGCCAGAGTAACTTAATGCGCCCAAGGAAGCGCCTGCACTGCGAGGGTTCCAGATCCAGCAAGGAGGAAAAGAACTTTGATAGCAGCAATGCTATTAACCCTCCTCCATGGGCCGGCCATGCTGAAACCACAGATAGGCAAGAAAATGCTAAAGATGAGTTTGCTGGTCAAGAATTAGATGCAGCAACTGAGAAAGAAGTCAAAAGTGAGAGGAGCATTCGAAGAAATCACCTAAATTGAAGCAGATTGTTCCACTCGCATTCGAAGAAAATGACGATGAAGGTAGAGAACCTGAGCAGCAGCAAAAGTTTAATGCGCTGGATGTTTTCAGACATCAACGTGGATCATCTTTGGACGGCCTGGAGTTCGTCTATCCGAGCTACCAATGGCTAAGCAAAAATATAAATGCAGATTTGTTTACCCTCGACCATAAATACTTTATACGGTTGATAACCATCGTAATTTGTTTCTTGCAATCGATACATTTGCAACGCTTCTTCTTTGCCGAATTCTTTTTATTTTCGTCTGTATTGCAGCATTTCCCCTAAAATTTTCATTTCACAGTGACGATGAAGATAATGTTATAATTTTAGATCCAAATCCTGACCATACATGTCAACATTGTAATTAAAAGAACCTAAACTATGGCATCTCAATTTTGAAAGGTGTAATAAAAGTGTATATATTCAACCGAGAATTTTTGAGTTGCTTTTGTCACGCTTATGATAGCAACTTGGATTCCATTAATTTTACACGAGATGAAGAAAATGACGGAATAAAAGTTATTATTTATTTTATGGTGATGGTGGTGGTAGTTTTAGTTAATGTTCATTCAAATTAAGTTTGGTCTTTTTTTCAAGTATAAGGATTATTTTACCTTTATTATATGCTTAAAAAGTTTAAAGTGTTCTTAAATCATAGTATGATTCTGATTAATTAAAATATTACAATAATAGTCTAACAAATACAAAAAATAATTGTAATTTAATATAGATGCTTGTAAGACATTTTAAAAAAACACTTACTATTTTGAATTTCATATATTATAAAAAAAAATTTACAATAAACTTTAAAATTTATTTTATTTAAATGAATAATTAATAAATATATATTTCCTATACTTGAACTTACTGTTACAAAATTTTTATTTTTTTTAGGACATTAATCCAAATATATTAATATTCATATAATATTATTGGAGGTCGACTAAAATTTAGGTGGTTTTGTCCTAAAATTTTTAATATTTTATTTATAACTCAAAAATCATAAAAGAAAATTAATAAAACAAATATTTTGAAATAAAAATTAAACATAATAACAAATATACATATAAAAGTTAAAGAAAAAAAAGCCATGCAAACTCGATTTCTCTCAATTAAGTTTTTTAATAATTAATTTTTAAATATAATTGGAATGTTTGTAGTTATTAAATAATGAGTTCATACAATTGGTCCGCACCATTTGGTGTTTAATTTGACATGTTGTTTAATTTGATATTGAATGAGAAAAATAAATTGGTGTAAATTATATAATTTATTAAAAATAAATTTCATTATTTAAAATAAATTTTATTATAATTTTTATATAAATTTTTAAAATTAAAATAAAATAAATAGTGAGAAAGATAATCATTATAGTTTAGTAATTTATTTTAAACAAAGTTTAATTAATAGATAATTTTTTATTTTCTTTTCTTGTTTTCAAAATACAACAATTATAGGTTTAAGTTGTTTATTCTGCAGAGTTCGAGTGGTATACTGATTATTTTATGATAACAAATCTATCTATTATCTGTGGTTGTGTTCTAGATCTAATCTTCTCTGCGGCTGGGTTGTAGATCTAATCTTTTGCGGCTAGATCTAGATCTAATTGTCTGCCTTATTTCTCTGTGGCTGGGTCTCGGCTCCCACGTTGTGTTTCAGCATTCTCTATTGTCTCACGTTGTGGGGTTATCAAAGGCAACAACCAATTTCATAGACAAGCCACCTGTTCAATCTTTTGGGGCTAGATCTAGATCTAATCTATCGTTTGCGGCTAGATCTAGATCTAATCTTCTGCCTTATTTCTCTGCAGTTGGTTTCTACGGGCAAGTAAGATATGGCTTCCAGCTTCGCAAAATTAATTGTTGGCTCAGTTCCGTCGACTTCTGGAGGGAAAACTCCTGCCCATATCGTCAATGAAGCCCCGGCTCCCACTGGCCAGGTGGTCCAGGCCTCACTCGATGAGGCTCTGAAGTTTTCTAAAAGTGCCCTAATCTGTCGGTTCAATGGTTTATGGCCACAACTGAGAACTCTCCACAATTGGATCTCGAATGTATGGAAGCCTGTCATTTCTGATGAAATTAATATCTACCCTTATGCTAGTGGTTTCTTTATAGTAGATTTTGAAAATCCTGAAAGCAGACAATGTATTCTAGATTCCAGCCCTTAGTTTTGGGAAAACTCATGCCTATTCATGAAGCCATGGAACCCATCATTCGATCCCTCAACAACATTCATAACCTCAACACCAGTTTGGGTGAGATTGCCAAGCATACCCTTGCATCTCTGGAATCTCTCCTCACTAAAAGCCATTGGAAATGCAATTGGGAAATTTTACCGCGGGTTCTCAGAAACAGAGGAATATGCCGAAACCACCTATGAACGCATTTGTGTGGAATTGGACTTTAGCAACAGATTCCGAGCGGAAATAAACATAACAAGTAAAGACTATGTGTGGAACCAGAAACTCGATTATGAAAGTGTCCTCTTCCGACGTCGATCCTGCTTTGAGACAGGCCATCTAGCCATAAATTGTCCAAAAGCCTCTCAGAAAAATTATGCTAGAAAAAACCACCACAGATCTACATGGTGGGAAGGAGCACAAAGAAAACACTACACTGTCATCAAAGAAGAATACTCTAGAAAAAACTCTGAATCACAAGAAATCGGGCAAGAAAGAAACAACTCTCAAGACAAGTAGGGAGAAAGCCACGCCCAACAACAAAAAAGTGAACTCGACAACCCCTCAAGCATCAACAATTATGAGGATTTGAATATTGCACAAAATAAATCTTCATTTAATAGCAAAGCAAATCTCCTAGACCAAACTTCTTCTCCAACTATCTTCAAAAGAACGAACACAATAGATCACGAAGCTAAGACACCAATGTCCCAAGGACCAGAAGAGATGAAGGAGATGCAAGATAAAGGATGTTGGAAAACTATAGAGAAAAAAAATAAAGCTACAACACCAATCTCGCCAAGAAAGACGAGGAGCTAGACAATTAAAAACTAAGAAAATTACAGGTCCGATAGACCAATTTGGACTCAGTGGACGTTAACCATTATCATCATCATCATCATTATGGATATAAAAATGCATTTTAAATAAGGAAAAATCACAATATTACTAAAAATTATATCATTAAATTCCAACTAAAAGGTTATTTCATTTTTCACTTATATTTTTATTGTGTTAATACTTAAATTGATATTAGAAGAAAATATTTTAAAAAACAAATTATATTACAAAGCAACAATATACATGATTTACCTCGGAAAATTTCTACTAGGAAAAACTAGCCAATAATAGATCAATTATCTTATAGTTTAAAGCATAAAACCCATGAATAGTGCTACCAAATGCTTCCTCTAATATCTTGTGTGAGAGGGATTAGATATGTCATCCACCTTCACTTCCATCCATAAGAAAATTATAGTCAAAACAATAAATAAAACTAGAATCACAAATATGCCCAATCAAATCCTTCCCATAAAAATAATGAAATGGGTGATGCCTAATTCAAACCATAAGGGAGAAAACCACAAAGTTCAAAGGAAAACAAAAATGTAGAGGTAAATTCAAAAACAAATTAGTCTAAATGGATAATTATAACATAGGTATAAGGTACCAAAAATGCAATGTCAAACCAACAATTTGTCACATCTAGTTAAAGATTCTAGACATCATATGCATGTGTCTACCCTTTTAATGGATATTGACGTCCTAGTATGTGATGGTCAAGTGGTGCCATAAAAGACAAAGGTTTGTCGTCTCAAATCCCAATACAAGCATTAAAATGGTAGAAATCATAACATTGTTTTCCTTTGTTAATACCTTGCATATGCTTTACAACTTGGGTGTGTTTATACACTAAGTTTTCGTATTGCCAAAATCATCATTTCATTTCTAGCAATCACGCATTAACATATACTTTGCAACTTGGGCATGTTTATATACTAAGGTTTTGGATGGCCAAAACCGTCATTCCAACCTTATGTCATAAATGGATTACATTGACATAATTAGAATAGCCCATCCACTCGATATAACAATAATCTGCACCAAAAATACATACAAGGCTTTTTTTGGTGGAATCCCCAAAATCTAGATAGAACATCAAATTTTGGTTCACCAAAATCGAAACCCAAATTTCATTGTCATAAGTTAGCTATCGCTAATTTTCATTCTCGCTTTCACCAACCATGCCTTTAACTAACTTGTAATATGGAAAGCATGAATTTCAAAGGGGAAATGCATGTAGCATTGGTCAACAATGATACTTGAATGAAGGATGAGGTTACAACTTTTGACGGTCTGTATTTAAATATATAATGTTTACTTTGTGAATAAAAAATATAGTGAGTGAAATAAGTAGGAAATTTATGGTAAGCTTGAATGTGCTCATATGTTGCATTGATCAACCAAATAAATGCTTCAATTTGGCATTGATCAAGCAAAGAAATTTCTAAATCTTCTTCTCTGTGGATTGATCTCTATAATGATAGAAAATCAACATTAAAATCACATGAAAACTAAAATAACGTCAAATTAAATGAAACTATTTAAAGAGTAAGACCAAATCCTAAAATGGATGGAGATTATCATTTCAAGTGCCTTCCATCCGTCCATTTATTTCAAATTATCATATGAATGGAAAAACTTAAAATGTATATAAGTTCTACTAAAGTCCCATTTCTTTCAATCCTAACTCAAACATGAAATGCCTCTATATGTACACACAGTGCTCCACCTACATGCAAAGTGCTTCTCCTACAAATTGAGCAATAGAATACTGAATTCAGAAGAATTTGCGGGTGAACATAAGACAGAGATAAGCGATCTACAATTTAAATTAAATTAATGTGAGCTCAAGATTGATCCAACTGTATAGATTGATCCACCACAAGAGACCACTGTTAGATTCAAATTTATAATTAGATAAGACTATAATTACGATAATTTTAATGAGAAAGATAAATATGCAAATTTAACTATTATAATTGCAATCCAATGGTCTTTAAAATATCTCAGAGACAAACGTGGTAGACCTTTTAAGTATCTAGCCTAACTAACAGATATATATATATATACATATCATATATATATATATATATATAAAATAACAATTACATTGCTCCTTTCATTTGTTACACTACAAACTAAAGATCATAGAGTTAGTTTATTTTATTATTTTAAATAAAATACTAGTTTTCTTTGAATCATTTAACACTTGCTAAGTGGCAGACAAAAAGTACCAAATGTGTAACTGATATTCATTTGATCAATGAAATGCTTATTGTAATGGTTAAGTTATTTTATTATTTAAATGAATTAATATCTTTACTATTAATTAAAACATGGGTGACAAAACCTATCAAATTTGTAATCGTGAATTAAAAAATATGATTATTTATATATCTAATTATTAAAAAAATATATATATTTAATGTAATTGTGTTAGTTAATACGTTAAAAGAAACTACTCCAGCTCAAACTACCCACAACTTGAATTGAATCATTGGAAAATGGAAACACTCCCACAACTTAAATTGAATCTATTGGAAAATGAAAACACTCATGTACCTTATGATATGAACCTATTTAGGTATACTTGGAAACGATTATTTTAAAAGAAAAAAATGGTAAATAGGTTAATTTTAATTTAGTTATTTTAAAGATGAAAGAGCATTCCTTTTAATTATTAAATCTTCTATTTATGTTAGTTTTTAAAACATATATGTCTATATATTAATTAAAATATTATATATTAAGTTTAATATTAGATTTAATATTCAGTTTAAGATTAGTATTAATAAATTAAAGTTTAACCATAATTTAAAAGTATATATTAAATTTATGAATTTAATATTAAAGTTGAGTCAATTTTATAAATTTAATAAGTTTAAAAATAAATTAATATTATGCTAGGTTTAATATTATATATTAATATTAATTTAAGATTAATATTAATAATTTTAGTGTTTAATAAAGTTAAAATTAATAATATTAGCATTAATAAAATTAAATTTTAACCCTTGATCGGGGTGTGAAGGGAGATCGGATTTGAACGGGGTTCATTCACATGATAGAAGGACGAATGATTAGGGTACGTGGGCGGCCATTCAAGGATCCCACACAAATGCGATAGAAGGTCTCAAGGGAATGACGCAAGTGGAAGCAGCCTCGAGAAAACAAATGGGTAGGTGGGTGAACTTTCAAGGTAGAAAGCTGGTCAAGGAGAATAGTGTATGCATGTAAGGTCGGAGAAGGAAACAACAGCCAGGTGACGAGATTCGAAGCCGAGAGGAGAACTAGGACTGCGAGAGAAGGGGCATTCGTCAACAATTGGATTTCACCTTCATCTCCCTGGAAAGAGACTGGTATGTAACACGAGCCTACATAAGTCTAGAATTGGAATGCATGTTGCATGCTTGGAGGCGAGTTTGGCATCGCATGAGGGTGGTGTAGAAAGTTTCCGGAAAATGTTGGTCTAGTTGCATGTTGTTGATGTCTGGTTTCTTAATTGTTGTAAGATACAGAAGAATGCGATAATTTTGGCTCAATTTTCTATTATTAATGTCTGGATATGTATTTGCTACATTTTATGGAAGGTTGGGGGGGAAGAGGGGATTCATGGAGGGTTAGGAGGGACTCTCAGATCCTAGGGAATTAAATTGGCATTTGACACATTAAAAATCAATAGCCTAGGATTGAGAAGAGGTTATGGCTCCTTTGACAGCCTGTGGGGGTATGGTAGTCTCTAGAACCAGTGGGGGTGTGAGGGGGGTATGGGAAAAGGAATATAGTCTCAGCCTGGCTAGTTCGGCTAGTGGGGCGCACACAAACCCTAAGGGGTAGGAAAGGGATGTTGGGGAATAGTAATTGTCGGAAGCTTTCCCAATGGGTCTTAGTATGGAAATAAGGTAATCTTGAGAGGCAATAAGGTATCAGTAGGGAGGAGGGAGATTGGAACCCCAGTGCAATAGGTATGGTTACCATGGGAAGCATTCTTTAGAGGAAATGATGGTATGATGGGGTTAAGGCCTAAAAGTATGGATGAGGGGGGGAATTTTGTGTGGGAAACAAAATTATATCCTAGTCATCCTAATTCAACATGGACTATAGGGGCATGTCAAAACTCTTAAAGGAAAGAGGGAGCTGTCGGGGCATCCCAATTCGAGTGGGTCAGAATTAGCTACTGAAATTGAGCCAGACTCATGCAATTCTTGCTTTGGTAACCCCAGAAATTTCCTACCAACAACCCAAAGCGGAGTTGGACCTCAGCTTGGAACCCAGTTTGTCGACCCCAATGGGGATTAGAGAGAAGGAGGGAAACGCCTCCCTTACTGTTGCATGTAGCAAGGATCAAGGAAAGATATGAAGGGAAAGGGGGGTACCCAAGTACTCGAAAGAAAACTCAAAGTTGTTACTCTAAAAAGATGAATTACAAGGAAAGGAAGAAGGCCATGAATGAAATCTAGATTGGTTATAATGTTTTCACTTATGTTAATATTAAAGGTATGTTTAACTCATCTACCACTCTGACTCTGGCACTCTGACACTCCGACACCAGGAACAGGAAAGAACGAGCGAGGAGTGAGGGCTGAAAGAATTGCAAAAGAAAAATATGGTGAAGGCGGAAGCGAGGTAGGGAAGAAAAGGAGGTCGTCGAGCTGGCAAGTAGGCCGAAAAGAAAATGAAGGCCTCGATGGCATCGATCAGCAAAACCTAGGGAAAAAGGGGAAGGAAAATGGGAGAGGAATGCATGCAAAACTTAATGCATGAATACCATGCAGGAACTCCAATACAGGTAAAAGTTGTAATATCAACATGGGAGGCACAGCTAAATGCCAAAGCAGCAAATGAAGTGCTTCCAGTAAAGGACTGGGAGCCACTGCTAATAGATCTGGGGCACACCAGATGTCATCAAACACTATTTAGACAGACCATCCAATAGTACTAGGTGATGAAGAGACTACTGGCCAAGGCCATGGCAACATACAGGGACAAAGAAGAATCAGTGAAAGTTCGCTAGGAGGATCCAAGTTTAAAGAATATCCAAAAGGAGATACAGGTGGTACAGGTATAGAAATACCACCAGAACCTCTGTTTTGGGTGAATCAAAAAAAAAATCCAAACCTTCCTATAGAATGAAGTGCTCAGGTTGAGTGCCAAGGACCCAAATCCTATTGATTCACTTCATGGTTGATGTAGAGTAGTAGAATTTTTTTTTTTTTTTTTATGTGGATAGAATTTAATTTACAAGTCAAAAAGTTAAGAAAATAATAGATACAGTATCAAACTTAGCAAGGATGATTATACTTAAAATGTTTAAATTTTGGATGAAATATGTTGTTGATCGGTGGCCAACAGACCTGGTTTTCCTCGGGCAGGTTGATACCATGTTATCGGGAAAACTAGTGTCCATTCAGAGCTGCTAGTCCCACTAAGACGAGTAGCTATCTTAGAAACAAACAA
>APFE030958767.1:0-36171 GCA_000404065.3 Pinus taeda
AAGCTATGTGCCAACTTGGAGAAATGCACTTTTGGCATGACCGAGGTTCAGTATCTGGGATACATCATTGATGAACAGGGGGTGCATGTCGATCCAGCCAAGGTCCAAGTCATTCGGAATTGGCCCTCTCCAACCACTCTAACAGAGCTTCACAGCTTTCTATGTCTTTCCAATTTCTACCGCAAGTTTGTGTTGGGGTTTTCTCATATTTCTTGGCCCTTGAGTCAACTCACCAAGGGCGGGGCGAAAGCAAAATTCTTTTGGTCTGAATCTCAACAGAAGGCATTCAGGGAGTTGAAGGATCTCCTCTGCACGGCACCAGTGCTCGCATTACCAGATTTACAACAACCATTTGAGGTCGAGACAGATGCCTCTGACTATGCTATTGGGGCAGTCCTTACTCAACATGGACATCCAGTGGCATATCACAGTGAAACACTTTCACACACAGTCCGGAAGTACCCCACTTATGATAAAGAGATGTATTCCATTGTACAGGCTTGCCGACAATGGAAGCATTACATTTTGGGGAAGGAAACGGTCATCCACACAGACCACTGACCTCTACAGTTCATACAGACCCAAGGGAAATTGCAGAATGATCGCCATCAGAAGTGGTCTACATACCTGCAACAGTTTCACTTGAATATCAAGTATAAAAAGGGCAACACCAATAATGTTGCAGATTGCCTCAATCGACCACCGATCATGGCGCTAACCACCGTGCTCAACTTTTGCGGGCACAAGACTTCTGATTGGCCACTTCTCTACAAAAGCGACCCAGAATTCGGCCACACATACCAGACACTCTTGTAGGGTCGGCAGGTTGCAGATTTTCACCTCCAAGATGCCCTATTATGCCACCTCGGTCACCTTTGTGTTCCTTCAAGCGAGCGTGCCAAGATGATTTGGGAAGCACACTACAGTAGGGCTGCTGGGCATTTTAGGGTCGAGAAAACAGTGGCAGTACTACAAAACTATTTCTATTGGCCGAATCTTCGACAGGATGTTGGGAAGTACATCTAATCATGTACTGCCTTTGCCATTGCCAAACCGGCCATTAAGAAGCACGACCTCTATACCCCGTTGCCTACCGCTAGTCGACCTTGGGAATCCATCTCCATGGATTACATGTCAGGCCTTCCTTCCACTAAGCATGGAAATGACTGTGTTTTTGTGGTCGTCGACAGGTTCTCAAAGATGGCCATTATGATGCCCTGCAAGAAGAATATCACAGCAGAAGCCACTGCTAAACTCTTCTTCGAACGAGTGTGGGTGCACTTTGGGATCCCACAATCTATCATCTCAGATCGGGACAGTCGGTTTCTCAGCACATTTTGGACCAGCCTCTGGTCAATGCTAGACACCAAACTCACGAAGTCCACAGCCTTCCATCCTCAAACTGATGGCCAGACAGAGGTTATCAACAGGATGATTGTGCACATTCTGCGCATGTATAACTCAAAGCATCCACGCACATGGGACGAGAGCCTTCCCTATGTTCAGCACAGCTACAACCAAGCTCTTCACATCTCCACTGGCCATAGCCCTTTTCAGGTGGGTTTGGGATTCCAGCCACTATGCCCCATTGATGTGGCCATGCCACTTGCAGCTACTCACATGAATTCAGCTCATGTCCAGTCCGAAACAGATAAGGCCACCAGCTTCATTGAGCGCATCTAACATATTCGCCAGCAGGTCCATGACATTCTTGAGAAATCAAATGCCAAGTACAAGCAGCGACATGATCAACATCGGGTGCCACACAATTTTCAGGTGGGCGACAAAGTCTGGTTGCAATTGCAAAAGGAACGCCTTACTGGAGCCTATCGGAAATTAAGACCACTCCGATATGGTCCTTACACCATTACTAAGGCTATGGGAGACAATGCATTTGAGCTCAGCAATCCCCCATTCCTTGGCCTGCACCCAGTGTTCAATGTAGACCGCCTGCGGCCATACTTTCCACCATTACTAGACACATCCGACATTGCAGAACAACTCCAACCCACAAAATTAAATCCAGATTGCATGGAACAAGCTGCAACTGATCGGATCATGGACACACAGATCAAGAACACTCGCCAACAGAATATCCAACTGTATCGAGTTGTCAAAGCAGGCCAACTCCTTCAGCAGGGCAAGTGGTTCACCAGGGAACAGGGTCAGCAGAAGTTTCCTCATCTCATGGAGGAGCTCAACGCAATGGGGACCATTGCTTCCTAAGGGGGGAGGAATGATCCAGGTGGATATTGGTGGCCACCTGCCAAGTCCACCTGGACCCCCACCATTGTTTCTCTCAGCATTTTCAGTTTCCTTAATTGTAGCACAACTTACTATTTTTAGCAGTTTTTCGGGTCCTAAACTTCCGGAGCCGTTTTGAGGCCCTAAACGACGTTTTTTGGGGAATCCGGGGCAACACGGGTCCATGAAATGGACCGATGTTGCCCATTCCAACAATGATAGTGCTCGAATAGATCTTTCTAATGAGCTATTGTACGCATAAAACGGAGATCATATGCTAAAGTTACGACCCCGGGAAGTTGATGTACCAACTTACCCCCAAACGGGGCCCACAGTTTGGCGTTTCATCTCCTAGGGTTAGGTTTTGGAAGGTGAAGGGTTTTTCATTGTGTCTCAAACAATAAATAGGCCTTCGAGCCTCATTGTAACACAGTTCAGAGGCATGTAGCCATCACATCTCTTCTCAGAGATAAGCTACCATCGCCCTAGCTAGTTTATTTCCATTTCTGATTGTAAGCATATGTTAGTATTTTCCATTAATGAAATGAAGTATTATTTCCGTTGCATATTTGTGTATATGGTTATCTCTGTAATTTGTTGCGTTCCTGTTTAAATTCGGATCAGCAAGATACCTGGATGCAAGCTGAGGATCATTTGCAATCAAATTATGGGTACTGATGAGGGCCATGGGATATGACAGTTCAAATCTGATCATAAGAGGTTTGGTTTGTTCTCTTGCCAATATCTTCTTCATCTATGCAGCCCTTGATTCCTCATGGTTCATCCATGATGCCAAAGCCATCAACTGTAAATCTCCTAGCTTGGCATTAGAGTCCCATACATTCATTTCTGTTAAGGCCATGTTATGCAAATGAAACTCAAACATCTTGGCCCTATATTCTAGTGTACTCTGATCACAAAGATCAATGAACTGCCTGTAGTCCTGAAATGGCATGGTGCCTCTCTGCGCTAGGGTCTTGATCTAGAACTGCAACCACTATTCCTTGAGGTATAGGGCATATGATTTAGCTGGCATCATACACTGAATTGCTTCCAAAGAGAGACTGGACATACATGCCAATTGATCCTCTCTTTCTTGCAGTTGTCCTCTCAACCATGCATTTTCTGTTTCTAGTTGATTTTTCACTATGGCCTCTCTGTCTCTCAAGCTACTTATCTCTTTTCCCATCTCGTTGAGCTTGTCCTTCACGTGCCCAATGTCTTCCACCCCCTTGGACTTGGTAATATTCATCCATCGATGAGTTTTGGCTCTCTCCTTCTCAAGTTTGAAGAACAGTGGAATAGAAAATTTTTGAGGAATGACCCTGCCTCCTTCAATAAACCTATAGTAGGAGTCAAGGTTAGGTTGGGGGTTAGGTTCTTTTGACTCTAGGTCCTCTTCTTTAGTTTCTTGCTATTCGCCTACCTCCTTTTCCAATTTTTGTGTCTCCTGTAGTTCAGCAGAGTATCCTCTAGGATTGCTTCTTCTTCCTGTAGATCCTGCTGTGTATCTTATAGGTTTTGGCTTGAGGGGGCCTGACCCAGGTTCAGAGTTAATTAGCCAAACAAATCCCTGTACTACTGGCTCTTTTGGCAATAGCCCGTGAAGTGCAGACTGAGGTCTCACCCGAAGCAGTATGGGGGGATGCTGGAACCAAGTTTCCACACCCTTGAGATGTTTGAGGGTGTTATCACTTAAGAGATCTAATGCTAAAATTTCTCATCCTAGCCTGATGACAAAGGTCAGTGTTAGTCTAAGTTGATTTCGTTTTTTCCTTAAATTCTGAGTCTTAGGAGGTCATGAGTCAAGCATCTATTCTTATCTACCACTGGTCACCCTCATTCATCACCGATCTCATAGTCATGTGTTACTTTGTTATCTACTACAAAGCCTTTTAGGTAATTGCGTAACGCATGTAACCTTTTTAAAAGTGTTTTCGCAACGCATTTACTCTATTTAGCAGTTTCGCAGCGCAAAAGCTCATTAGGCGTTTTCGCAGCGCGATACATCATTAGGTGATTTCGCAGCGCATCATTCAAAATTTAAACTAACCGCGTTGCGAAATCAGAGATTCGTGCATTCCACAAAGAATATTTCCCAAATGTCAAATCCGTTAAGTAAATCTATGGCTGCGTCATCCTTTGTCAGTTCATGTACTCCACTTATCACGTCCCACCACCCATCTCCATTATCACAACCATTAGATTCGTTGATACACACGGAATAAAAGTTCCAAGAAAAGCCACCTATGTACAAGTTTTAATGATGATTGTAAGCCTTGCATGAGTAACAAATCTGCAAGATTGCAATTTAAAAAAAAACTATAATCGGCAAGATTTCAATTTGAAATAACATTGTAATCAAGCGAGGCAGCAAATCAGGCGAGGCAGAGTTTCAAAAGAGGCAGAGTTTACAGTTTGAATAGAGCTATCATTCCCTGCTTACAGGTCATTAAAATTTCATGGAGGGATCAGTAGAGAAGAAAGAACACAGATCAGGCAAATGTTTGAGAAACGAGCCTGAAGGTTTGGATATAACATTGAAGAACAAATATGTGGAGAAGGCATTTAAAAAAGCTGGATGTTGGAATTTTTGCAGGAAGTTACAAGGAGGTCATGCACAGGTGACTAAAGAATTTGCACTAAATTTTACAGGATTAAACTCAAAGGTGGGTATGATGGAATTGCAAGTCTCGCCAGATATGATATCCACAGTGACAGAGATTCCACGAGGGCAAGAAAATTGGTTCAAGAATTTCAAATTTGACATGAACCCATGCAAAGAGTTTTTAAAGAAGGAATTCGTTAACTCGGATTTGAGCAAGTCTATTCCTAGGAGCTATGTCAAAGAGTCCTATGCACATTTGCTCACCTGTATACAGAAATACCTGACCTGTGAAGGAAGATATAACAAGGTGTATTCGTACCATTTCAAAGTCCTTTTGCATTTTACAGGGAAGGCTTCTATTGATCTACCTTTTTACTTATTCCGCAGTTTGAGTAAAATGTGTGACAAGGTGCAATTGAGAAAAGGGGCTTATGAAACTTCTTTGTTTCACCATGGCTTGATTAAGTTACTTGTTTTGCATGAACTTCAAAAGGTAGGCAAAGACTAGAATACATTTATATTCATGGCTAGTTTCAAAAGCCAGACTGGTCTCAGCCCTCTAGCTACAAAAGATCTTTCAACAGTAGGTCTTCAAACAAAAAGAAGAGCCAAGATGTTTTCAAAGTTAAAAGCAAGGAAACCAGTTAGAGAGTCTACAAAGCCACTGACCATTCAAGATACAACTTAGCAGCCAATTAAAGAAAAAGCTTAGGTCAAAGAGACTGCACATGAATCAAGCACGGGTGGAGTAGTTCAAAGAAGAAGAACGAGGAGCCAGGTGGCTAAAGAAAAGGGTAAGTCAGTAGCTATTGAAGAAAGTCTTGCTTCGAAGGGAAATTTAAATGATTTATTGCAGGCAATTGACTTTGAAGAGTCCCCACTAGTTCAAGATGATTTGATGCAGTCAGGAAAAGAGAAGACAAAGAAAGCTAAAGCCTCCAAGAAACTCAAGTTTGATGAGCAAGTTGAACAATTTGTTTTCAAGCCCAAGAGACCCATAACAAGGAAGTTTAAGCAAGTACAGGAGGTACCACCAAGGACAGATGAAACAGGGGAAGAGATACAGCCTCGTGAAAGAAAGGACAAAGGCAAAACAGTTGCCACTCATAAAGATGATAGTATGGAAGATTTGAAAAGGAGATTGGAATCTGCCAACCTTGACATTGCCAGACTGAAGAAAGCTGCCTGGAAACATGCCATCCAACAAGCTAATTATTACAGAATAAAGACATTATGGGAAGACAAAACAACTTCAGAGGTGGTTGACTGTAATACTCAATTCCATACCTGGACAGTACCGGCAATTAAAGAAGCAAAATTCATCAGAATGATTAATATGCAATTAAGAGTTGGGATCAAGGTCATGAAGAAACAAATTGAAGACTTAAAGGTACAGTTAGGCTAGCTAAAGGAATCTTCTTAATGAAATCCCATTTCAAGTAAGGCTATGTTTCAAATTTTGATGATTTTGCTTAGTGTCATCTTTCTTGAAGAATCCTACATTTCCATTCAGTTTTGAAAGGTCTTGGAACAGTTGAAAGAAGTTTTTGATAGCAAAGTGCTCAAATAAGTAAATTTTTGGGTTGAAACTATGATTTTTGAAGCAACTCAGCAGTTTCGTAGCGCGCTACGAAACTGATGAAGGTGATGATTAAAGCTCAGCAGTTTCGTAGCACGCTACGAAACTGCTAAAGCTAAACAGTCCAATTTCAATTAACCGGTTTTGAATGTGTGCGGGAATTTTCAAAGGTGAATGTCTACAAGGTATGCACGGCATCAGCTGAAGCTATTAAGATTCAACCAAGTCAAGAAAGATGGAAAAAGTATGGATTCAGGTCCAACTTTTAACTTTTGTCATAAAATAAGCACATTTACCACAGTTCAATATAGGTCAAAATAGCTGGAAGGAATTTTCGCCTTTGAATATAAAGGAAATGGACAACACATCAAGGACGTGGACATTTGTCACATTTTGAAAACCAAAGATAAAAGACATGCTTCTGTGGATTCGAAAATTATAAGGCCAACAAAAGACTGAAGAGCAAGGGTAGTTTCCTACGTTTCAAAACAATGGAGAAGATGTGGCATAGAAGACCAGCATGAAATGTTGAACATTCATCACAGCCAAACTGAAAAGGGACCAGATGTCAAAGAACGAGGACCATTGTAACCAAGGCTATTATTAGCATAGCATGGTGATAGAATCCTACTTGATTTAGATCTCTGGAAAATCTAATTGAAGTTTGTTACATTTAATAGGCAGTTAAAGGTTGAATAGGTGTCATTAGAAGTAGTTTTCGAGTTCCCCTCATGCTTGAGGAGGAATCTCAATCAGGTAGAAGAGCTCTATAAATAGGAGAAAGAGCAATGTACACAGGGTTGGAAGTTTACGTAAAAAAGTTTTGTTGACAAGCTTATGTAAAGACTCTGTTTATTTTGATAATATAGTGAATGGTTTCAGCTGCCTAAGAATCATAGTGACTTCAATGTATGAATTCCTCTTGTTGTCTTTCATGTTGTTTACAGTTTGATGGGTACTTGATTACTTAGAAATCACATGCTGTGTTCTAATTTCCTTCATGTACTCATATAATGTCCCTTTGTGTCTGCTGTACTTTATGTATATTTAAGTCTGAATGCCTTGATTTCATTGCAAATCCAATTCACTGTTAATGCTGAGTAACATATGACTCCATGAGCCCAATGGATGCTTGTTAATTTAGATTTTACCAGCCTCATTCCTATTTGTTTCATATAAGAGTTAGCCATCTCAATCACAATTGCAAATCTTAAACCCTTTGAGAGAGCCCTCTCAGGCTAAGGAGGCTAAGCCTTAGCTAAAAGATTGGTCTGAAACAATTACTTGAAGTCTTCCTGGTCTGCAGCCTTCCAGGGCCTGATTTTGAGATAACATAGGGGTTGGTTTAGTCCAACTATGAATACCTTCACACAAGTCACTTCATGCATTGTCTTGACCTGCGAGACCTTTGCGATATGTTATAATCGCCTTTGTGCAGCCCTAACCAGGGGCTGAGGTGATTTTATGCTACCCTAGTAGCGATCTGTGCTACTTCCCCAAGTTATACCACGAATCTTACTTATCTTCTTATAACAATTAGTTATCTTCACGTAAACAGATACTTTATCTTATATTCACTTTATCAACACATTCATATAAGTTTGCGCATCATATAAACAATATAAATGCAATTTATATCTGATACATTCAATGCACAAAATAGGAAAAAGATACCCAGAAATGATGTAAAACTTCTCTTTATTACATCTCCAAAGGTTACAGACTCGACTCGCCCTGCATACTCAGCTGCAAGGGTCCGCACACTTAGCTGTGGACTACTAGGCCTCTACACACTCAACTGTAGATCCTTCTCCTACTCTACGACCCAAAGACTCGACTCTACACTTAGATAAGACTCAATTCTCCATCTATTACTTTCACTTCTCTTACTTCGGTGATTTACAACTTAGAGCCTCGCTCTATTTATACAATTCCATGGTCTGCAGACCATGGGTAGATTTCTAAAGCCAACATTACATTACAAATATGAGGGTGGAAAACCCTATGACTCATTTACTATCTTTGCGCTCTGCGCCCACAAAACGTGGAGTCTTTACATCAGATTTAGTCAAAATCTGGGCTTTAAGCCCCAAAACTTGCCTTGGGGGATCCCGCGCCCAACAAGCCCCCAACAAAAACATCATGAATCATCCTCGAGTCACTCTGTTGGTGCAGAGATCTTCACGCGGAGACCTCCCAACTCTATCTAAATTGCTGCAAGATTGGCAGCGCACTGAGCAGCTTGCTGTTGTATCTCCTGCACGCGTTGTTCAAAGGTTGTTGTATCTGAACTGCTTCCTTGTATCTGCTCCTGTGTTCCTTGCATCTGTGGAAGCTTGTCTTCGATCGAGGCTGTAATGACAAATGCCTCCTCAATCCAAGGCTGGACATGTGGCTTCAAAACCACTTCTTTATGTCGCACTGCATTTACCTGCTCCTTAAGCACTTTGGCCTGTTGCATCTCCGCGAGCCTCTATGTAAGGGATACCATTTGCATGGTCCCTTTTATATCATCATTTCTTTGTTGCAGCTCACGCACCTTTATTTCTAAGCGTTGTATGTTCGAGTCCTCCTGTAGAGTGGTGAGGACCTCGAACGAATCTTCCAACATTTTGGTGCAATCCTTCACTACACTGCTGATCTCCTCCATCCCCGATGTAATGGCACTGGCGCACTATTCCCTTACCTCAGGAGGAGTTGAAGGCTACGCCTTCAACTGCAACTCTACTACCTAAAGGTTCAGCTCCAGCTGAACCCTAGCCATCTCTTCTCGTGCCTTGCGCAACCCTACTACTAACCCCTGGATGTGCGCCTCTATTGGTGCCTCTACTGCAATGGCCAACTCAGGGACCATCTGGTAGGCCTCCTCAACCATTTGCACCATCTTCTAGTTCCGTGCCACTACCTCATTGCGTTGTAGGCTCATTTGTTCCATATTAATTCTCTTCTCTATCAACACCTACAATGCGTGACCCTCCCTAGCCCATAGTTCTGCAGTCACTCCGTCCTGCAAGAGATAAAGTGTCTCTCGAGGGAGTGCAGCCATGTTGATCCCTACTCCCTTCAATGCACAGGCCATAGGCCTGTCAGCCTCATTCTCTATAACCAATGCCCCCTCTGGCAGCACTATGGTGTTGGTCATGCAAGTGCGCAACATTTCCTAAGCCGCGACCGTTCCTACTACAAGGCTGGTTGAGAGAGTACCAACCTGAGGAGTGCACACCTACAACCCCTGTATCTGTGTCTGGAGGGCCCCCAACACAATTTGATTCTCCTCCGTGAGCTGTTGGAGGGCCTCCACAGTGACGTCGTGCACTGTCTCCCTTATATCATGGAGATCTCCTTCGGTGAGGGTGATCAGGTTGAAAGAGGTCTTAGAAGCTTTCGAAATATTTCGCGGCCCCACCTGCTGTCTTGGGTGCTAATGTTTCAGCTCTGTGGATGCTGTTTCTAGGTCCACGCCACCTTCCTCTATCTCGGGGTCTTCCTCGGGCGACAGCGACTTATGGCCCTCGTGCTCCTTTTCTGTTGCTTATGCGACGTCCCGCGCCTCTTGTGCCTTTGTTACTGCTGCCTCTTCTCTTCTCTGCCAACTTCGCCATCCTCAGTTTTTCCTCCTCCTTCTTCTGTTGTGCAATAGAATTTTCTGTTTCCATCACGGAGATGGTTGCAGCGCGCCACTCCAGCAGCCATGACTAGAGCATGGAAAATAAAACATCATCTATGGTCAAGTATGGCAGTTCAAACCATTTTTTTGCGGGGTCGTTGCGCGCCATGATGTACACATGATGGAAGTTTGCCTTGAATTCCATGAAGCTTTGTAGGCTATTGTAGACAGTGGGTGATAATAGCAGCTTGCGGTTAATCCCCATTCTGCTGTTCATCTCTATGAACACCCAGAATATCTTATTGTCTCCGATCCTTTGCGCATCTTTAATGGCCCATAGTGAAGTGTACTTCGCTGCCTCCAGAAGATCTCGTACAATTGTGGGGAACTGGTTGTCCTCAGGCAACTCCCAAGCTACCAGCACTATGGATAGCAGAAGACATGCATAGTGGAAGGCCTTCCCCTGTTCCTATGCCTCGCGACAATTCTCCAGGAACTCCTTACACAGGTACTCTGACTAGTTAAACTAGACACCCTTTGCACACTGCGCGGTAAGTGCTACCACTAGCGTGGGCACCTCATCTACGCAACACTTCCACATAACCTTGCCAGCCAATCTCTGGGTCACAACTTTGACTGCCTTATTGTTGATACTAGAGATTGTGTACCGTCTCTTCTTCTTCTCCAACTTGAATTTTGCCTTCATGGCCTCTACGATGGCCAAGTCGGTGCTCTTACCCTCCGAAATATCCGCTGGGTCCTCCCCCTTGCAAGGGAGTTGGGTAATTCTATGAATCAGGTGGTCCGTGATGGGGATGGGATCCTCCAGCCACAAACACCCATCATGAACTAGGCAGAGTAGCTGCCTGATGACAAATATAGTTATTGGGGCATGATGGTAATGCAGCACCCAGAGCAGGTTCAACAACCCTGCTTTCTCTACTCTGTGCAACCACTTGTGCGGCTCTAACTCTATGACTTCCGCCACAACATTTTTCTTCGGCTTCATGAGATGTGTGGTTTCCAAGTGTGGGAACTCTTCATGGTCCGTGAGATCCCAATCTTCGAACTTTAGACTCGACACATGTCCTAAGTGCGCTCCTTCAAAAACGCTATCGTCAGGTAGCAGCGGAGTCTACAGAGAGCTCTTGCTGTCATCTAGGTCCTTGGGCATCTTTGCCTTTCCCTTCCATAGAGAAACATACGTGGGCAGCCTAGTTAAAGGATCTGTGCCCTCGGTTTCCACCTCCATGTCTTGGTCCTCCTCCTCTTCAACAAGGATTTCCTCAAGGTCTTCCTCCTCTTCATCAGTTTCCAAATTAATCGCTTTTCCCTTTTCTTCCATGGTTATTTAACACTAAGACCATGGGCTGCTTATCTTTCTTGGGTCTCAGCATGTGTGGTAATTTAGGGATTTCCGCGACTATGTCAGCGCTCTCAGGGGCATCTCCTATAGTCATGGCCTGCATGACCTCTTTAATAATCATTTCGCTGATATCTATGGCTTCCTCTGGTGTGGTCATACTGTTGTTCCACAAATATCTTAACGACTCAGGTAAGTGCTCAAATATTGCCTTCAACTTCAAAACATAAAACAGATCTATGTCCATAGATATCTGGGTGCACAATAGCTCAATTCTCAAATGGCCAAGTGTTTTTTCCTGGGTAGCCCTTTGCAATTTATAATGCCTTTTGAATTCGAATTCGACCGTTCCCCCATATCCGGTTCATCAATGCTCCCTTGGCGGTATATTCTCCCAAATCTAGCCCATAAAGCCTACCTTAAATGCATGCCACCCGCTCCATTTGGTCTCAGACCAACCATCACATTGTGAATAGTGACTATAACAGTCACTTTCCATCCAACCTGTGCGGCAGCGCATCTACCTTTGCGCTGTCGCAGACCTTTTGACACTTCACTCCTGCGCGCAGTCTTGTCATCGCGCAGCTCTCAGGTAGAGTAGTTTATAGTCCCGCGTCTCCTTTCAATTGCCCAGAGCACTAATATTGTGCTTCCCACGGCTAGTCAGGTGGTTGAGCCACCTGTATACAACTTCAATCGACCATCAATCTCTTGTCCTGGGAAAAGTCTGCCTTTCAACTTTACTATTTGCATCGCACCACCATCGGTGATCCCTTTAGTAATATACGACTTGATCCAAGGCATCACACTGATCAACTCTTGGCGGTAGCTCCTAAATTTTTCAATGGAACCGTATGCCTCCTATCTTATCACCACGACCTTTTTATCAAGAAAGTCCTTATTTATTCCTTCCTCAAGCTTCTTGACTTCTTCTTCCGTCATGGCGCTTTTTGCCCTTAACCAAACTTTTTCCTTCTTTAGTTCTTGGAGCCTAATATCACCCTATTAGATCTCTTCATCAGGTCCCGAGCGTTCTTCTTCGTCTAGCTACGCGATCCCTTCTTCCAAGGCTCCATGATTCGTCATATATGTGGAAGCTGCTATGCATGAACTAGCCATGATAGACTCCATCGACATTACAACGTTCGCTCCATAGGCTAGCCTAGAAGGCATTTGTTCTGTCAGTTTCTTGTACATCACCCTATAATCCCATAAAACTGCTGGTACACGCAGGTCCCAATCACTTCACTATGCATTATATACCTTGTTCAACGCTCCAGACACCTCATTAAATGCTTCTGCATGGATAACCTTCTACGCGCTCATTCTCTCCACACCCTGTCGTTCCAACTTGAGGAACCAATCGCATATTTGCCCCCCCAACACAGGCTTATTGACTGTATTTCCCAACATGAAGCTCATGTGCATCTGCGCAGGTTACTTACCATATCCCTGTACCCACCTAGATAGATGTGCGCACGGACCATCCCATCCATTGTATTTATTTTCCCATTGCACTATAGGTTTCCCAAATAGTGAGTGCAACATTTTCCTACATGCGCGCCAGTCCTCAAAGATCCCTTTGTGCATACCCCACCACCTCGTTGGCATAGTGCGCAGTACCTAATTCAAGGCCTAGAAACGTTGCTTTTCTGGCACCTCCCTTTCAAACTTATCTGGGAAAGTATCTACCTCACTTAACCCATCATAAGTAGGTAGATCCCTCACTTCTGTCGATACGTAGCACAACAATCTTGTCATCATATTACAGTTTAGCGTGGTTACCTCATGTAACTGGTTCTACCATCGTTCTATCTCCTCGTCCGAATCTAAAGTACAGGAACTTTCGTGCTCCCATGAGATCCATCAGTCTGCGGTGGGATTTACCTAATCTTGCTCTTGCATGGTTATTTTTTAGATGCAGTCCAAATCATCGTCACTTTCATAGTCTTGCACTTGCTCTGTATAGCATGATCCTTCCGCAAGGTCTAAGGGTATAACTACACGTAGAGACTTCTTCTCAAAAATCATCTTGCACTTCTTCATATTGATCAACCCGTTCATGTCAGTGGCCCAATCAATTCCTAAGAGCGCAGGGTAGGGATTGCTATCATAAACAATCTCTATCACTTCAAAGTCTGCTAGCACGCTCGCTCCCTCAATATCCATGGTGATTCCCTGCAATCGTCCCATGGGTATTATCTTTTGCTGGTTCACCATTCGCAACCAAGTAGGAGACCATTGTAGCAAAGGCCTCCCCATGCACTCCCATGTCTACTTCAGCAGAACGTTCGTGTCCGATCCTAAATCTAGAATTACTTGGTCCATCTCATATTCTCCAATTTGCACGGTTAGCCTCATTTCTCTCCCTGTCCTAGTCTTGTGTTTTCTAATCTTCCAGACTACATGCGGTTCTCCTGGTGCAGTCCCAACACATCTGTTAATGAGTTCCTGCAATCAATTTACAGCCTTACTATCACGCAGTAGCTTCATGCATGTTTCTAGGAACGTTGTAAGCATAGATGGGTCCATTTCTGGCTCCGATCTATCTTTTCTTTTTGAAGTGGAGGCATCCGCGAAGCTCCTCTTAGCTTCCATGAAGGTTTCCTTAGCGCGATCCAAATCAAACTCTTCTTCTTTCATCGAAGCCTTGCGAACCTAAGTACTATCTTCGGGTTGTTTGCCTTTATCATGTCCCATCACAATTCTACTTCAGAGCATATTGTTCACATTTGGGTCTTCCTCGCACAGCTCAGACCTCATCATCTACAGGTTCTAATTCGAGGGAGGCGGTAGTGCTCCCTTGTCGCGTATCCTAGCTATCAGCGCAGGACAATCCTCCGTCTCAGGATCAAAAAAGGTACAATACAAACATGATGGGCACATTGGATTTGTACAATCACAAGCATAATGTCTTGGCCCTCCACAATTATAGCATATCAGCTGTCTGTGACCTCTTCCAGGTCCTCCTCCACCTCAGCCTCATCTGTGCCCCTGAAATCTGGTTCATGCCACTCCCACATTCAGGTCTAGGGGCTGCGTTTCGGCCTGAACTCTATAGGTGGGAGTTCTATCCATAATCAGCTCATAGCTTCTACAAGTGTGTTCATCATGTCCAATTGATCTACAAAAATTACAAAACAACTATTTTGAATTCTGTATGTACTTCTGCAACAAATGGCAGTTATCCGTAGCATGCTTTCCTCCTATTTGACAAATTGCGCACCACAAAGTAGGTGTCGCGCTAGGTCCTGCTTGTGCTTCTAGCCTTAATGACATCAGTCCTCAACCGCTGAGGTAATTCACAAACACAGGGCAGTGGTCCTTATCATGACCCTGACCCTTGCATTTTACGTACCACACATCTTCGCGCACTTTTGGTTGGGCTGCCCTGTCCTATTTCAGACTCTGCATCTCAAGGCAATAGTTATTCAACTGCTGAACTCCCAAGTTAGGATCCTGCATCGGGGTTTCATGCAGCCTCATTGTGATATCCAAGGCCTCCGCCTGAGTTGTTAACCTCTGTTGCGACAACGCGTTCCTCAAATGCGGTGTTAGCGGTGCTATCCATCCGTCCATCCATCAAAGTCATATTCGCTTCGCGAATCGTACAATTCAGTCTCTGATCCAACTCCCAAGGAGTCTCACTTGGTAGCATTTTGATCTCTTTAAATCCAATGATCGACTGCGCTTCTGACTTCAGCCTGCTAAATTCTTTGTTTAGCGCAATTTGGATATCTGCGATTCCTGCATTCAGATTGTCATTAGAATGCTTAATATACCAGGTCAGCGCACGATCCTGCAGAGAGCTGACCAATGTCGCTTTATTTATATTATCATCTTTAACTCCCTGTGCTTCCCATACGGCTCTTATCACGAACCAAAACTGGTCCAGATCTTCATTTCCTACTCCCTTGAACACAGGAAACTTTATCGTGCTTTCCATACTGAATCGCGGTGGCGATGGAGGTGGTACGGGTGAAGATGGAGGTGAAGGTGGTGAAACTAGTGGTGGTGTGGGTGGGGGTGGTATGCGCGGAATCCTTTCCCTTATCAAATGGATCGCACTTCACAGCGAGACCTTCGCAAGCTCTTCCTCGTCCCCTCATGGAGGTGAAATCAAAGGGCTATTCTTTGGTCCCTTACTTCCTTCGTTTTTGTAGCTTTTTCCACTTCGCGTAGCGCCGGACATCAAGGTAATTGCATAGCCCTCTTTTCACCCAATAGAATTTTAATCCAAGTATTCAGAGACTTTACGTACTTACCTCACAGTCCTTTGAGAAAGCGTCACTCTGCCTCGCTATAGCTGACTGAAGTATCTACTGCGAACTCAGTAATGAATCCTCCTATATTTCGATCAAACCAGTGATCAACAACGCGCACGATCTTATCCTCTAATGCTTCCAATCTTTGACCTAACTTTGGGGTCCACACAATAGGATTGTTGAGTTTCCACCTTCCTTGGCTATCTGTTAGCTTCACAATCCACTTGTACAACTCAGTAGGGAAAGATGCAAAAAAGATTTCATGGATCTTTGTGGACAGGTAGCAGTCTAACCACTCTTCTTTTGTCAATTGTGGATTCTTGTTCTCCTGCACCGCGAACTCATGAATTCTTTTGTCCAACCAACCTTTAATTTCCTTCTTAGTTGGATTCCAATGATACGGCATGAGACATCTCTATGTAGATTCCAGTCCCGGCAACGGAACCATTTGTTGGCTTGAGGGGGCCTGACCCAGGTTCGGAGTTAATTAGCCAAACAAATCCCTACACTACTAGCCCTTTCGGCAACAACTCATGGAGCGTGGACTAAGGTCTCACTTGAAGCAGTATGGGGGGATGTTGGAACCAAGTTTCCACACCCTTGAGATGTCTGAGGGGTCGGTTTAGTCCAACTGTGAATACCTTCGCGCAAATCACTTCGTGTGCTGTCCTAACCTGTGAGACCTTCGCGATCTATTATAATCCCCTTCGCACAACCCTAACTAGGGGCTGAGGTGATTTTGCATTGCCCTAGCAGCGATCTACGCTACTTCCCCAAGTTATACCGCGGATCTTACTTATCTTCTTATAACAATTAGTTATCTTTGCATAAACATATACTTTATCTTATATTCACTTTATCAACACATTCATATAAGTTCGTACATCATATAAACAATAGAAATGCAATTTATATCCAATACGTTCAATTCACAAAACAAGAAAAAGATACATAGAAATGATGTAAAACTTCTCTTTATTACTTCTCCAAAGGTTACAGACTTGACCCACCCTGCGCACTCAGCTGCAGGGGTCCGCACACTCAACTGCGAACTACTAGGCCTCTGTGCACTCAGCTACAGAGCCTTCTCCTACTCTACTAGCCAAATACTTGACTCTACACTTAGATAAGAATCAATTCTACATCTATTACTTTCACTTCTCTTACATCGGTGATTTACAACTTAGAGCCTCGCTCTATTTATACAATCCCATGGTTCGCAGACCATGGGTAGATTTTTAAAGCCAACATTACATTACAAAAATGATGGTGGACAACCCTATGACTCACTTACAATCTTTGCACTCTGCACCCACAAAACTTGGAGTCTTTACATTGGATTTAGTCAAAATCTGGGCTGTAAGCCCCAAAACTTGCCTTGGGGGATCTTGTGCCCAACAATAGGATTGATTTTCCCTTGGAGGAGGTGGCCTTCTGACATAGGTGATAGGAGACTTAGGAGAAGGCATTTTCTCCTATTGTTTAGGTGAGTCCTCAATCACAATGGGAATTTTGGTTGGTGTTTGGGGTTTCCCCTACCTTATTCTTGTGCTTTCCTTGTCCTGAAATATAAGGGGGTTTGCCTCTATCTTTTTCCTTTTTGCTTGATGGGGGTGCTAAGAGCAGTGAGGGCAGCTGCTGTCTCTCTCTCAGTGGGTTCTAGAGACACTCTAGGTGACTCCTCCTTGTCTTTTACCCCCTCTTTCCCATTGCTTTCTTCACCTATGCCTTTCCTTTTTTCTTCCTCTTGTAGATCCTCATCTTCTTTATTAGTTTCCTCCTTAACATCCTCCTCTGTTTCTTCATCATCCTCCTTATCTTTCTGCTCTTCTTTTTCATCTTCCTCATTTTCTTCTGTTTCATCTTCTTCTTCACCCATTGCATCTTCATCTCCTAGGGGAAGTGTGGTAACTCTGCTGATGAGTTTAGGGGTGAGATCTATGGAGAGGCCTCTTACCACAATAGTGGCATGGACTCTAGTAAGTGGAACGAGGGAGAGAGAAAAATCTCGGGGCACCTCATCATCATACCCCCTTAATTTTTCGAAATACCCCATCCAATTATGCCTTGTGAAGATTTTTAGCACCTGAGGGTGTTGTTGAATTCCCACAGTGTTAATGGGATCCCTTATATTAAACCCTCTTGTCATCTTGGTTGGTGAAGTTTGAGGAGACGAGATGGTTGATACAATTTTCAAATGCAGAGGTAAAAAACTGAAATGATTGTGTGGATAATTCTCTTACACAACTGCCAAATTCACTCAAAATAGAGGATTTTTTGTTCAATTTACTTGGAAGGAGGGATGTAATTACAGAACCTACCTCTTCATAGTGTTTGATGTGGCTAACCCCCATGTTTTCCCCTCTGAAACTCCTCTCGGCCTATCCTATAGACTGTCTCTGTGTATCCTGTAGGAATCCTATGTGCAATCCTGAAGGATTTCCTGTGCAATCCTGTAGGAATTCCTGTGCAGAAAAACGATGGTGTCTTCCTTGTTGTAGGTTGCCTAGGTATGAGAGCGACTTGTGAGAGTGAGCCTTGAGAAAACGAATGCATGAATGCATGGGGATGACGATTATTTCCTCTTATGGTCATTTGGGGTGAGGTGGTGTGTTGGCAGCCGAGGTACGGTTTCCATTTTTGGACCATTGATCCCCACTACCACCTCATCATTCTCCACTTCCTCATAATAAACTCCCACTTCATGCTTCCGTAGCCTTAACTACTTCTATCCTTCTCCTTTCTATTTTTGAGTTGATTATTGCCACATGTGAGAGGACAAATTGTTTTGTCTTTGTTGACTAATTGAAGGTGACCAAGTTAACTGGCCACCTTTTGCTTATAAACCAACTTACTCGTAACCTTTACATATTTTGAATACATTATGCACATGAGAGAGTGATTGGGGTACTTACCTATGGTGCTAATACCTTGCTGCAATTGTTGAAGACTAGAGGTGCTTGTTATGTGTATTGGCTGCATGTTATTCCTCTTCCTTTTTTGTTCTTGTTCTCTGATGATTTTTTTGTTGTGCATGTATCTGGTGTTGAAGATGATGGTGCTATTGTTGCTTTGGAGTTCCTTATGCTCTTGTATCATTGTGCTTGAAGCTTGATGTTCGCATGATTTGTATTATGTGGGATAGGCTGCTACAAGATTTCCTACAGGATGTCTTGTAGTTGCTTCTCCCTCAGAACTCTTAATCATATAATTTGCTGGGATTTTGAGGATGGTGACATGGATGGAGAGGGAGAATAAGAGTGTGGAGAATGAGGAATACTCAGGTGATTCTCCCTATTTCTCTTTGTTTCCTTCTTTTATCAAAGGCCGTGAGAGAAAAAAAATTGAAACTGATTTTTTTATTTTTATTTTTTATTTTTTATTTTAGGGTGAATGCAGGGGTGATGAAGGTGGACATAGATATGGTCATGGAATGATGATGTAGGGGTGCTATTTTATTGACATAGCAGCTCATTTTTTTCCCTTAGGGTTGCTTCCTGTAGGATTTCTGGGTCACTATGATTCCTACAGGATCATCATGTAGGTTTTCAGGGGATCATGTAGGTTTCTAGGGGATCCTGTAGGCTTCCAGGGGATCTTGTAGAAAACACATTCCCCTTGTGAAATAAAGGAAAGGAGTGGAAAAAATGAAAGAAATAATAGAGTGATGAATGACAATGAGTGGAAAAATAAAAATGTGAGTGAAATAGGTCTCTTTGTGATCCTCCTTTCCTCTTTGATCATCCTTCTTACTAACCTGCAAAATAGAATTTTTCATGATTTTTATCTTTTCCTTTTTTTTTTTTGAAAACAACTAAGCTGCCTCTGAGAGGTTTTCATCCTAGTTGTTTTCCCTAGGTGCCTCAAGAGAGGTTTTAACCTAGGGATCTTTTTATTCTCATTTTTTCCTTTTTCCTTTTTATTGACACCATTGGACCACTCCACGAGGTTTTCAACCCGATAGTGGGACTCAGACGCCTCATGGAGGTTTTCACTTGAGTCCTTATTCTTTTTTCCTTTTTTTTTCTCTCAGTGCTTTGATGAGGTAGGAGCTGAAAATTGCTCCATTACCATCACTATTTTATTGATATCATCAATGAACTCTTGTTTTGACAATGGTCTCTTATAAATTTTCAGTCGGTGTCCATTAACAAGTAAGGGAATGGCCTCTTCATCTATGGTTTTGATCTGTACTAAACCATTATCATGGCATCTTTATACAACATAAGGTCCTAGCCATCTTGTCCTTAACTTGCCCTTGCAGTCTTTATACCTAGAATCATATAACAAAGCCCAATCACCTTCTTGAAATTCCTTTTCCTTGATGTTCTTATCATGCCAAATCTTCCTCTGAAGTTGAATTACCTTTGTATGTAGGAGGGCCTACATTCTGAACTCATTTAAACCATTCAACTGGAGCAATCTCTCTTTTTGTGCATTGTTGAGATCTAGATCTAGTAGGACTGCCATCCTTAATGTGTTATGCTCAAATTCAATGGACAACTGGGTCTTTTTCCCATAGACCAACTCAAAGGGTGTGAATCCAGTGGTGGTCTTCCAGGTGATATTATAGGCCCAGGTGGCCTCAACTAGTCTATCTTCCTAATCCTTCCTGCTGCTGCTTACCACTTTGGTCAAGATGCCCTCCAACGCTCTATTGGTCACCTCCACTTGTCCATTAGCTTGTGTATGATAGGGAGTGGAGGTTCTATGCTTGATCTTGTGCTAGCTAAGCAAGTCTTCAATCACGTTGGAGGTAAACTGGTTGCCTTGGTCTATTACCAGCTCTCTACGGTACCCAAATTTGTAAAACATTCTCCCTTAGGAACTCAACTATCTTCTCTTCTGTTGCTGCCTTAATTGCCTTGGTTTCAGCCCACTTAGTCAGATAGTCAGTGCACATAATGATGTATTGTTTTTGTTTGGAAGGAGGGTTAATAGGTCCAATGAAGTACATGCCCCACTTGTCAAATGGCTTGAAAGTCACTTGAGGTTGCAGAGGCATTTCATCTCTTGGAGTAGGCCTTCCCATCCTTTGGCACCGATCACACTGACTAGTATATCTTTTCACATCCTGATGAAGAGTGGGCCAATAATAGTCTATTTGTAACACTTTGAATGTTGTCCTCTTTACTACAAAATGATCTCCACAAGGCCCATCATGACAGGTCAGAAGGATGTCAAAGACTTCCTCCTCCCTGACACACCTTCTCAAGATTTGATCTAGGCCAAGTTTGAAGAGATTGCCCCCAATCCAAGTGAAGGGGGCTCTCTTCCTTACTAACTTTCTTTTCTCTTTGGAGGACAAGTTTGGTGGGAACTGTGCAGATACCAAATAGTTTGTTATATCAGCAAACCATGGAGAGAGAATTGAAATAGCAAATAAGTGCTCATCTGGTAACTGGTCATCAACCATTCCCTCTTCACCTGCAGGAAAATTTAATCTAGACAAAAAGTCTGCAACAACATTTTCCTTAACAGGATTATCAACAATATTTAGATCAAACTGTTGTAATAAAAGTAACCATCTTATAATCTGCGCATTCACATCTCGTTTATTCATTAAATATTTTATTGCAGCATTGGTAGTATGCACAAATGTTTGATAGCCTGTAATATAATGCCTAAATTCGTTCAATGAATGCACAACAGTGAGGAGTTCCTTTTCGATCACTGTGTAATTTAGTTCAATGATTGATAGATTCTTATTGATAAAGTAGATAGCATAAGGCAATTTTTCATCTATCTGACCTAGGGCTGCTCCTATGGCTTTGTGTGAGGCATCAACATGAATATGAAAAGGAAGGGTCCAATTTGGGCCTCGGAGAATCAGTGCAGTGGTTAACTTGTTCTTTAGGGTGTCTAAGGCCTCTTGACAACTTTTTGACCATATAAACTCAGAGTCCTTGGCCAACAAACCAAATAAAGGAGAGGCCACCTTGCTGAAGTCCTTTATGAACCTTTGGTAGTATCCAGCTAACCTTAGGAAACTTCTGACATCTTTATGCTTTTGAGGAGGTGGGACCCTTTGGATGATAGCTATTTTGTTTGGGTCTACTTGCAGTCCTTACTGACATATTGAATGCCTAGCACGGTCCCTGCAGTCATCAAGAATTCACATTTTTCGGGACTGAGAGATAGGTTCATTTCAATGCATTTGTGCAGTACTTTGCCTAGGTTGGACAAAGCCTCCTGAAAATCACAGCCATAAGGTGTAAAATCATCCATATAAATTTCTACCACATCATGGACTAACTTGGAAAAAATACTCAGGACTACTCTCTAGAAAGTTGCAAGAGCATTACATAGGCCAAAAGGAAGGACTCTATAGGAAAAAGTACCCTAAGGACAAGTGAAGGTGGTTTTATCCTGGTATTCTGGGTTGATTTGGATTTGGTTGTACCCGTTGAATCCATCTAGGAAAGAGAAAAACTTTTTCCCTGCCAGGCCATCTAACACTTGGTCAATGAAAGGTAGAGGAAAATGGTCCTTCTTTATGGCTTTGTTCAACTCCCTATAATCGACACAAATCCTCCACTTACCATTTTTCTTTGGAACTAACACCAAAGGAGAGACCCACTCACTGTCGGAGATAGGGTAAATGAATCTTGCATCTAGCAGTTTTTGCAGTTCTTCTTTGACTATATCTTTAAGAGTTGGATTCATCATCCTTTGGGGCTGCCAAATTGGCTTGCAACCTTCTTTAATGTATATGTGGTGAGTACACACTGAGGGGTGCACTCCCTTCATTTCTTTGTAACTCCAAGTGAAGGCATCTAGATGTTCCTTTAGCATGTTGCATAACTTCTCTTCTTAGAGAGCAGAAAGAGATGTATTGATTTTCAAGGTTCTCTCAGGGCTGAATTCTATGGTTTTTACACAGAGGGGGTTGGAATCGGCCAAGCATAGGTCAAATGGATGATTGTTCTGGGTTTCCTTTACTACATCTTCTAAGGGTAATGTACTAGGAGTTGGACTTTGGAGTAGGTGTTCAATCAAATCGTCTTCATCCTATTGTCCTCCTCCCATGATTGTTTCTAAAGTATTGTTGGGTGGAATAAACTTCATCTTCTTCCTCCTCCTCTAACCATAAAGGTAAATCATTCTCTAGAGATAGCTAAGCAGGAGGGTATAGGACTACTGCTTGGACATATGCCCATTCTTGATGGTCATATTCCCAACTCTGTAGCTGATGTAAGCATTGGCAGTGGCCAACCAGGGTCTCCCAAGGATGAGAGGGTAACCAGTAAGCTTAACCTAAGGCTGGAGAACTAGGAAATCTACAGGGTACTCCCAAGAGTCAATGGATACTATCACATCCTCCACAATCCCTCAGGGGTCATGGTCAAGCGGTCTGCAGGTTGTAAAACTATTGTGGTCTTCCTCAATGAACCTTGGAGGTTGAGCTTGAGCATGGTGTCCCTGGTCATCACATTAATGGTAGCCCCAAGATCGATGAAATTGTGTGGGACAATGGTGCCATTGATGTCCACATCTACTATAGGGATTTCAGCGTCCAAATACTTTGGACAGATTACCTACCCTAGCATTAAGTCGGACAACTGTCCATTGACATTAATAGTAGGGGCATCTCTTCTTTTCCTCCATGGATGCTTGAAGCACTTCTCCTTAATCAACTCATTGTAAATAGGAACATCTTTTATTGCTTGGAGAAGTGGAATCTTTACACATAGATTATTCAATTCTCCCAGAATCAGTCTCTTCTGGGGTAGATTGGAGTGGTTGGGTTAATCTATCAGGAAAGGGTGGATTTACTTTAAGAATGCTTTCCTATCTTTCTTTCTCAACCTTCCTAGGTGGAGGTGGAGGTTGGTTATCTGAGAGAACTCTCCCATATCAAAGGTTAATCTCCTATATTCCCACAACATAAGCTGGATATGATGTCTCTCTACTGTATGCTTGTTGAGCCTGTCTGTTGTTCGGGTTCGGATTTGGCTAGGCAGGCATCTGGGGTTGCTTGGGTGGAGCAGAGTGTAACAACCATGGTTGGGCATGGAGTCAATAAAGCTAGAGAATTGTTGTATTGGGGCCTCCACCCCTGGGGCAGTGCATTCCACTAAGGTTGCGGTGGAGCATATGGTTGAAATGACTGGCTGGCTGGCTGAGAGTGATACTGAGATGCAAAGGACCAAGGAGGAGGTGTAGACCAGGAAGGATGAGTAAGGGGTCCCCATGAAGGTATGGATGTGGTCTGGTTGGGGTTGTAATATGCATGGGATGACCCTTGCATGCCCTGCTGGTATAGTTTAGGCCCATGAGGTCTCCTTTGGTTTATGTAGCAGAGCTGCTCAATGACCCCTTCAGCTCCTTTATATGCAACTTTGAGTCCAGGAAAAGAAGGGCACTTCTCTGTGGAGTGGTTTTCTTCATAGACTAAGCAAATTTCAATAGAATTCAATGGACATTCATTCCTAGGGTGCCTCCTAGTGCATCTAGGACAGAAAATGGTCAAGGATCTCTCTACTTCCTCCTGCTTTCTAATAATGTGCATAGTGTCCATTTGTAAGGCAAGGGTTTGCAACATCTCACTCTTGAAATCTTCCATCATGTTTCCAATTTCACCCTTGATGGATGAGTTGGAAGAGGATGTACAGACCATAGGTTGACTACCCCTACCCTTTTTCCTAGCTACCCTATAATGGTTTCTAAAGGCAGTCTTGATATCCTCGTAGGGTAATTAGTAGATATCTCCTCCTGCTAACAAGTGTAGGGTATCCAGAAGATCTTCCCTTACTCCCCTAAGCAGAACCAACTTTAGTGACTCAGGGTCAAGTGTGCACCTGGACCTTTTGTAACTAAGATGGAATCTTTCTTCATAGTCCTCTAGGGATTCATCATTGCCTATGGTCATCCTAAAAATTTCCTCTTTAGTATCCTTTGACCTACAGTAGTCTCGATACTTGTTGTTAAAGGCTTGTTGCATCTGAGCCCAAGTTGTGATGCTAACCCCAAGTAAACCCATGAACCAGTGCAATGCTACATCCTTGAAGGTAGATGGAAATAGTTTTAACTTCTGCTCATCATCTGTATAGTCATAGGTTTGGCATATAACAACAAAATCAAATAGGAAAGTGTCAGGGTGTTCTGTGGTCAAGCCATGGAAATGAGGTAGGGAAGAGGGGCTTATATTTTTCATCTTAGTGTCCCCATTGGTTTCCTTGATGGGGAAGGCACCCTCAACTCTCTCTCTATTCCCTCTGTCATTTATATTTTCATCCTTTGGTTCAGTAGGAATGGGTTATTCTTCTTCTTCTTCCTCTGTAGGTTCTTCAAATATGTCAAGTTGCTCACCTAAGGTTTCCTCCAATTCACAGCCATTGTAGAAGAGGGAAGGTTGGATATTTGATGCAGTGGGGGTATTTGGAAAAAGTTTCCCTAAGTTATCCCTATTCTTACGAGGCATGAAAGGAAATGTTTTTGGGTTGGTTTTGTGTTTTTTTTCAAAGTTGGAAAGCACTTTTGCATAATTGAAATTGCTGATCAAATGAAAACTCTTGACTGAATGAAAAAACTACTTGATAAATTGAAATCTTGCTTGCAAAATGGAAAGGAAAGCAGAAAATGTAGAATGAAAAAGGAAGCAACTAAATTACTTTTGTAGAAATAAACTAATGGCAGAATATTAGAGACAAGAAATAGAAGAAATAAGCAGTATTCACATATTACTCAGAAACCTCCCCAGCAACGGTGCCAAAAAGTGATGAGTGCCAGTATTACAACAAGAATGCTCCAATTCCTGGGCTATTAGCTTTACTTTATCAAACCGAGGTTCGAACAAACTTGGAGGTGACAATGTTGTATACACAAGTAAAAGTGATGGTTTTGCCTTTTGTCATGGTTCAGTTGGCGAGAGACCACTGGGGTTTTGAAGCCAGATTTCTATGGAGTTAGAAGAAGCTTGGTTTCTTGATGGAAGAAAGGGAAATCTACTCTAAGGGAGAGTTACTCTACTGCAATAATGAAAAAGACTGAAATTCAATGTTAAATCACACAATTTCCTAATTAACTGCCAAGAAGCTATGCTTTGAAATAATGCTAAATTAATGTGAACCAAATGATACTATCTAAGCATGGAAGTAAAAAGCATCAAACATCACTAATGTGCAAGTAAAGGGACTGAAATAAATCTGTTTTGTCTTTTTGTTTTTTCATGCAAAATCAAGTATGCAAACTAATTTCTTTTGGTGATGTGGCAGGTCAATTAAGGATGTTGGAGGATGGCTGGAAGAGTTAGGAGTTGGTTGGATGGTGTGGGAGACCCTTGGGAGACCTTTTGTGACTTCCAAGAGGTTTTCCCTCGATTCAGCCTCAAAACAGGCGATTTCAGGAAAACCCACAGGATGTACTAGGAACTTACAGGATTCCCTGTAAACCTACAGGATACAACCGAGAGAAAAATGGGAGGTGTTGGAAGTGATGGAAGGTTTAGGGAAGGTGTTTGATGGGTGGAATGAAGTGAGAAAAGGTTTAGGATCACTCAGAAGTCAACAAAAAGGATAGAATATGGTTGGATTCACTCAATGTGCTTGGAAGAATTTCTATGTAAAATGATGAAAACTAGTGAAGGCAATGGTGAAAACAAGGAATGACTATGGTGGATGAAGTGGAAGGTGGTTTCTGGCTATAAATTCTTCATCTACTCCTGATGCACCTGCTTTACATAAAACATGTATAATTCCCAAAAAGCTATGTAAACAAGAAGCATTCTCATAAGCTAGAAAAGCAAAATTAATGAACTAACTCCCTACATTATGCATGAGGAAAGTTGCTTAGAGGAATGAAAGCATGGATGAGATCTACTACAAGAATGAAGATAGAAGAGATGGAAATGAAATCATACTTCGAAAAACTGATCAAATGCTCTTAAATACAATAAACTCTAAAGCTCATACAAGAAATAGAAATCTGTGTTTTTGGGGCTGCATAAGGGTCCCTTCCTCGAATCATGATCCCAAAGGGAGGAAATGAGGCCAAGACACCTACTGACAGCCTTTTGGTACTCCTCTTATTCCTGCTAACCTGCTACTAAAGTAAGGCACAAATGGAAGCAAACTAATAAACAACCAATCCAATCTACACTACTTGCAATGAAAACACATCTAAAGGCAAATTAACAATGAAGCTATGAGACTAATCTAAACATAAAGATACAAGAAAGAGGAGCCTTGGCTGCTAGGTTTGGGCCCTGACCCAAGATCTTTAGCCCTCTGAGTTAACTCAGTGCTAGCTCAAAACAAAACTCATTCTTATTACCAAAACAGAAAATTACATCAATGAAACTTCCACAAGTTTGGAGCTTGGAAATAACTTAGAATTTTACAACAAAAAATTGAATCCTAATTGTTAGGTTCCTATACTAATAGGAGTCATAATTTTTGAATGACTGAGATTAAACCTGTAATATGTACATACCTTTGCTTTTTGCAAATGTTTTCCATATTCAGCAAATTAAAAAATGTAAAGAGGGTACATCCTAAAAGAAAAATCAAAGGATAAAAAGAATAAAAAGGTCAAAAAAGATAATAATAAAAAAATGAACCCCAAGAAATAAAAAAACTATGAAAGTGTGCAAGTCAAAATGCCACTACTATTTACTTTTTTTGAAAAATAAATGATTGTGTGCAGTTTGTAATCTTTGCCACAGTCCATGATAATCAAAATGTTTAAACTTGGCTATTTCATGTTTCAATTTCATGTCCATAGATAGAGAATAAAATCTGACCAAACTGTTTAATCTTGGCAGATAAGTAGATTAGGTAGAGTAAATAAAAGGAGGTCAACTGTTTAATCTGAGCCCTTAGATGTAATAAGGTTAGATTTAGTTAGTTTACTATTGTAAAGAAAAAGAAAAATGTTTAATAAGAGTTTGCAAGCTCAAATGCACCCTAATAAAGAGAAGTAAAAATGGTAGGATGAGTAGATGGGTAAGTAGAAGAAAGGTTGTAGAATTTTGATGATTGATTAAGACAAAAGCATGTGTATCATCTTTTTCATCATAAAAGTTCCAAATGTGAAGGGCACTCAAGCATGCAGATGGACATCAAAGTCAATTAATTAATTTCTCTCATTCATTTTCACCTTTTACTTAACTAATTTCCCAAAATAAGGATCAAAGTACTTAAAAACCCTAAGTCAAAGAGGCTTAGAGCATTTCTCTGACTTTTGGAGGGACCGGACCCTCGGCTCAATGACTTATAGGCTATAAGTACTAAAATCCCTTCATAAACATTCATTCCCCCCTTCAATTCATTCATTTTCCCTAAATAATGTTCTTTCCTAAGGTTAAATAACTTTTACCTAGGAAAAGTATTTATTCCCCCCACATAACCCATTTTCACATCAAAAACCCACAAAACATTATATCCTAAGTCTTTATGTGATTATCAGAAACCATTAAAAAACATGAAAATCATATGCTTAGGGTATGGTGGTGCCCCCCCCCTCCGCTCATTTGACTAAGTTACTAATTTATTTATTAAATCCCTAATAAAACCCATTTCCCGTATATATATTAACTCCTGAAATATTAATTAATCCTTCCCCAGTTTAATTATATAAACTAAAGTTTCTACCCCTGGACCCACTAACTAATCGATCCTCGATTAGTTAAGTTAATAAACTCAATTAAATCCCGCTCGATGCCTTAAACCCCACCTTAATCATGCATTAAAACTAAACCATCGCGCTTAATTTCCCGTCGGGCCCCTCCATTACCTTCCGTGCAACTCCCGCGCCCGAACACTGCACGATCTCTCCCCTCCTCATCCAACGGCCCATGTTGATTTCAGAAGGGCCTGAAATGGGTTGTTTTCCACTGGGCCCCCGAAGCAACGTGGCACTCAATGAATGGAATCACACGACCTCCCCCCAATACCACCAAGCGCCCAAACGTTGTGCGAAGTAAACCACTTACCGATAGCCTGCTACACGCCAAAACAACCACTATTCACCCCGCTATGCGACAAATGGCTATTGTTCACCCGTACCCTCCAAATTGACTTTTCGCACATAAATCCAAAAAAGCCCCAAATCATTGTGTTTATCGTTTTTAACTGTAATTTTCCATGCACGCGCCTATGAACGTTGAAAGCCGCCAACCCACATAGAATTGCACTCTGAAGACGCCAAAAGCTCCTAGATTGCCTTCCAGCCTGATTGAAGCCTTTTCAACTGTTCAGAATTGCCAGTTACCCAGTTCAGACTCAGTTTCTTCAATTCCAGGTATTTAAGCCATAATCCATTGAAAGCCCTATCAATTTCTGAACCAGTCACTAAGTTTTCTTAATTGAAATTAAAAAAGGAACTTTAGTAACTTAAAACCCACCTGGAATTGAACCACCATTACCTTAAAGATTGAGAATTTACCTTCCCATTCTTAAATCCACAAGAACTAAGAATTGTAGCCCCAATTTCGATGGATGTCAGGCCAATTTCCACTCCTCACCTGGACTTGAACCACCTTCCCCTTGCTGATAAAGAATTCCAATTCAAGGACACCTCTGTCCTTGAATCCCCTATTAAGCTATACTGCCAATACAGAGACCAATACCTAAACCATGCTGACAAAATTGGTCTTTGGGAGTCTAATTTTCCCAAGTATCAATTTCCTGAGGTACACATCTTTCCAGAAATTGTCCATTATTGCCATGCAAACTACATTCCCATTCAAAGAGCAGTGATGTCCCCTAACCAAACCATACTTTTCACCATCATTGCTGAGTCAATCAATGAAATGCTTCAACTACAACCAGGGCAGAACTTAACCCCTATTTTAATTGGAGACCTACTAGATAGATTCCCCAAGTTTACAACTGCCAAACTTGCTGAGATGTTCCAAAACTTCATTAGGGAGGAAAAGCATTTCCCAAAAGAACCTCCTCCATATGCGGCTACCATATTTTCGCCATTTGGTCAAGACATAGTAGCAATGATTTCTTGTGTTTCAGGTTATACCACCAGTGAATACATAGATGAAATCATCTTAGCCTTCATGTCCATTTTCTCTCAAGGACAACCTCCTGCTGTCATGTATGATTATGACAAGTTCATAGCTGATAAGATGCATGACCAATTCCTTAGAATGAATACTGAGAGAGTATTCAAGTATTCTTCAGTTTTGCACCACCTTTTCCTATATTTCCAAGTTGACAAGTTCCCCTTTACTCTCCAAAAGCTTGACACTAAAGGTCATCCTAGGTCAGTGATTTTTGGACTCCTTTGATCCCATATCCATAAACAGACTTCATAGATCTTTTTTTACATCCTGTAGTGACCATGCTACTAGGAAGTCCTTCTCCAAGAATCGGTTCAGATATCAGGAGGATCCTACAACTGTCAAAACAACACAACGTAGGAGATTGGTACTTGTACCAAAATAACATAGAAATTAGGATCTATGGTTGTGAGTTGGCCCCATATAAATTGCCCAGATACCTCCCAATGAGGTTATTTTGTCTGGAGTACTATAGGAAGATAATGAATTTAGATGAGGTCAATTTTTTTAAAGCCAAAAAGAAGGCCCAACTCAGAATCAAAGATCAACTAGGCCCCTTTGTATGTAATAGCTGAGAAGCTAGAAAAGAAGTAGAGGAAATCCTTCAGAGACTTAAACTAAAACAGAGCTTCATGTGGAGATATGATCCCTCTGACTTCATCTGCAACAAAAGATAGAAAAACAAGATCGCTCCCTACATTCACCACCGAATCCTTGAAATAGATAAATATGCAAATCAATTAGAATGTGTGGAGAATACTTTAGTGGATAGGGATAGCACTGAAGCTACTGTTGAAAATGCTCTAATTGATCTAGAGAAAAGGCTCGATGAAGGTTCTTTCCTGCATGTTCCAGGAGAATCTCAAATCCAAGGAGAATCTCAAGTTTAAGGAGAATCTCAAGCACAGAGTGAATCACATATAAAAGAAGAATCTCAGGTGCAAGAAGAGTCAGAACAACCAGGCCTATCAAAGGAATTAAATCAAACAAGTATAACAGAACCCAACATGAGTACTCCCCCTACCTTGCAAACTCCTCTAAATGAGGAGAAAATCCTCAAAAGAAATAGGGAAGTGGCCACTACCTCAGGAAAGGCAACCACACAGACATATGCAAAGACCAGCATGGTCAAAAGGCAAAGGTTAAATCATGTCTATGAATAGGAATTCACAGAAGAAACAATTGGGGCCACCAACATAGAAAGAGAAAGAAGCAGGCCTGCCACTCCTTCTGGGGGCACACTAGAACCTTCCACATCACATACTCAGATGTTTGAAAGGCAGCAAAGTGTTGAAGTGTCCTCATTCAGGATGCCAGCTGACAGGGACCAAGACCTCAAAGAAAGGTACAAGGATATAAATGCTAGGAATGAGAGGCTAAAAGCCCAAACTTATGCACATTACTTAAAGATGGCACCTAAAAACCAGACAAGGCTCATGTCAGCCTATGATGTGAAAGAAGGCAAGATGGAGATGACATTTGTGAAACCTACCACTCAGCAACCAAGAACAATAGAAGACTTCAAAAAGATAGATTTCGAAGTACTGGCAAAGGACATACATCCTATTGACCAAATTGAGTTGCACAAGCAGACAGGGGAGATGATTTACTCCACCTTGACAGGGAAAGCCACCGCAACTCACCAATTGCAAAATTCCCTAAATAACAAACCAGCTCAGTTCCAATTGGAGAAGGCCTCTTCATAGGCCAAAGATACCAGAATCAAGTCCTTAGAAGACTTAATCATTGAGTTGGGACATGATCCCAAAGATGTAAAGGCCACCGAAAAATTGATTAAGAAAAAGAATGATGACATGGCCACTTTGAAGAAGCAACTTAAGATTCCAGCATTACATCACCCACAGACAGCAGAAGTCCTGGAAACACAAAAAGGATAAGAAGAGCTTATGGATTTGGTCCTAAAGCTAAATGACCAGCTGAAAGAAATAGATAAAGAATTGGACACATTGATTCAGTGCACACAAAGCGAATTGGCCACCACTTCTACAACTGCCATTCCCATAGTAACAACTGCAGTTCCTTCAACATTGGCAGCATCTTTGGCACCAACAACTCCACCTGGGACAACACTGCCAGTCAGAACTGAGTCTATAACAGCAAGTACTTCAATAGAGAAAACAACAGAGTTGGTAAAATCCATGGAGGAAATGTCCATCTAGGCAAAAAAACTTAAAAGGCTTAAGGAGAAAGTGGCAAGCTTAGAAACTGACTGTAAGCTTGCCCAAATATAGCAGAGGGAAGAAAAGCAGAAAACCCTAAGGATGGGTGAGAAGATCAAGGTCCTAGAAAAAGATTTAACTCTACAAAAGCCACTAGGACAGACCAAAGAGATGCTCTGGGCCAATATCATTGACTCTGTCAATGATATTTGGCCATCAATTCAAGTAATATTTGAGCAAACAGAACTTGTGAAAGTGGCCACTGAGGCTATTAAGAAAGTAAGGGAAGATTTGGGAGATTAACCTGAGGATGCTAATCAAATCATCCACTTCTTGAACTGTTCGCTCTGCTATATAACATTGATCGTCAAAAGCTGAAGGCAAGTTAGGTCCTCGGTCATGCTCAGAGAAAGATTTATGGTGGCTATCCTCCCCTCCTCTTCTATCTCCCTTGCCCTCCTCTGATATCCATTTCTCATGCTCCTCAATTTAAAACCATAGTAAAGTGCCCTCGCTCGTAAGCCCAAACCCTCATACGACCGTGTTCACATGACCATGCACCTTCGAACCCTTAGCCCGAGTTCTCAATCGTTGACTTTTCAACCCCTAATCTGTTGTTTCCCTGTCACATCAGTTGAAAACCAATGCGATCAAATCCGCAACGTCTGATCAACTATGTCGTGATCAGACGGCATTCGCTCCTCCCGCTCTCACAAACCAACTGCGCGTTAACTCGCGATCAAAGTAGTTTTTGTCACGTCCCATTCGCCATGCGTCACCCAATGATTGTGATCGCGAGCATGCGTACCTTTACCGCTCACCCACCAAAAGCGATGTGATCAATACCGCTTACTGCCCATCCTCCGTCCCCGCTCGTTAACCCCCCATGCATGTCCTCCACCCGATGACCATTGGATCTGTCTGCTTGAGATCCAACGGTTCACAATCATCTTCCACCTCGCCCCCAAGTTCTCCTTGCCAAGCATTGTCCGTCGTCCATTTGCGCGATCTGACAGCCGATCTTCTTTCTTCATTCATCCATACTGTCCACATCCATAGCCATTTCATACTCCCGAAAGGACGAAGGTGGCCAGTGTTGAGTACTCTGCGCAGTTACTCTTCAACCACCGCATTCAACAAACAAGATGGCCAAGAAGAAAAAGGACGTGCCTCGAGCATATCAACACATTTAACAGTTATGGAACTTCTTCCATATGACACTCCACCTGCTCGATAAGGACAACATAGCATTTGAGAAGATAAAATTTGTCCACTGAAGCAAGTAGACTATGCTAAAGACTCTATCAAACAGTTAAAGCGGTTGGTGGTCAATTATGACCCCTCCACATCTAGACTAGCAGAACATTTTTGTAAAGAAACTTTATATATACCCAGAAACAAGATGTAACCAGGGTTGATGGTTGTTGTTTTGATGTAAGGTTCTACTTCTGGAGATTGTAAGTGCTTTGATACTTGCAGTGTCTTGTCTTCATTTTCAGCTAATACAAGCTTCTTTTATTGTTAATTGCTCACTTTCCATTTCTCTTCTGTTCTAGGCAGTTTCAGTTATACAGTTTCTTGAACTCTTGATGTTTAGCATTAGAGGAGTTGTCATCCTACCTTTGTGTTAAAATCTCATATGTATCAGTGAATATGTTATTCAAGTTTCTTTTTACCTAGTGGCAGAGAGCTGTCATCCTGTCTGTGCATTAGGAAATAGATTTGCAGACCTCTTTACTGGCTGCAGCTAGCCATCACATGGTCTTGTGCATCGGCTGGGGTGGTCAGTATTCTCCATATTTACCCAATCCCTAAACTGTGAGTAATTGGTGGTCTAAAGCCTTGTAGTCTAGGGGTGTTCACGCATGTTTGGAGTTAAGCATAGTAGAAGTGGTTATCTGGCTTGAACAAGCATCATTCCTTCCATTCATCCATTTCCAACATTAAGTTGAGTTTGTAATGTTCCTGAGCATCTCTGAGATACAACGTAGGAGAGTTTCTTGGGGTTATAACATTAATTGGTGCCGTTTCCGGGGAGAGGAGATTGAAGCTCAGCTTCCCTGGGAGACGACACAGTTCCAGTTTTGATTGTAGACAAAGTTTGGACAATTTTTTTTGGTTGTAATCATCTATCTGGTGACTCCACTAAAGGAAGACCAGCCTTTGGCGACTCCACATTGCAGTCTAGCTCAGTTTGTGAGACGTATCTAGAGAAATCCTCAGAAATCACCAGCTGACCCAGTGCCTGACCCTGAGAAGATTATCAAATCAAAGAAAACATCAACAGAAAGGAGCATCAGGATCAGGTAAGCCTAAGAAATCTTATGTATCTCTGCAAGAGAAGGTTATAGTTGAGAATATACAGCTTGAAGATCTAGAGCCTAGTATTTCTAGTGAAGAATCACCTTTAGAGATTCATAAAGCTCCTTTTCCATTTAGTTCTCCTTTGAATCTCAGTCCAAAGAAAGCATCCCATACAGTCCATCACATTCCTTTGTCTTTGTCATCCATTGCATTGCTTCATAATACTCAATCTACCAGTAGAATTCCACCTACCCCAGTCATGGCAGGCCAGCAAGCACCTATGAAGATGGAAAGAATCATAGCTGCCAGGCATGGACCCCTGGTCTTGCCTGTCCCTTCAAATGCCATGCCTACAGGAGAATACCAAAAATACATGCCTAAGTTCATTGGTACAGAGGGAGTAACAGCTGAAGAGCACCTTGAATCCTTTGGTAGCTATGCTGATAACTTAGACATTAGTGAAAATGATGTGTGGATGAGAGTTTTGGTCCAGAGCCTTGATGGAGAGGCTAGAAAGTCGTTCAGAGAATTGGCTCCTGGATCTATTGCTGATATTTAAGCTTTAGATGATGCATTTTTAAAGCAATGGGGAGATAAGAAGGACCTACTATACTATCATACTGAGTTTGGAAACCTGAAGAGGGAAAATGGGGAATCCTTGCTTGATTTTAATAAGAGATTTAATCATATGTATAGTAAGATGCCAACTAAAGTAAAGCTTACCCCCACCTCTGCCAAACTCACTTATGCCAATGCTTTTGACTCTGATTTCTAACTATTATTAAGAGAAAGAAGATGTGCTACTCTGGCATACATGCAAGATGTAGCCCCAGAAGTAGAGTCTAATATCATGGCTACAGAAAAGCTCAAAAGTCATGCTGACAAAAGGAGGAAGAGAGGTGAGGCTTCTTCTTCCTCTGCTTCATCTTCAGAACCGAATCTAGACAAAATGACTAGAATGATAGAGTCATTAGCTACTGAGATATCTAAGCTGAAGGTTGAATAGAACTCAGGAAAGACAAGGCTCCCAAATACATTTGCTCCAAGAAATCCAAATCCATTCAGAAGAGCAAATCAACAGTTAAAAATAATTCAGAGGGGTAAAGAAGGTAATGAAGATCAAAAGGTTAAAGCTCCTTATCAAAATGTAGTCATGGAGGAGGAACATATTGAAGATGAGGATGAAATCCATTGTATGGAAGATAAAGGCAATGCTACCTTTTTAACATTGGCTACATACGAAGAATCTTTGCTGCAGGAACAAGATAATCAGAGGTGGGACAGAGAGGCCATTCTACAAACTGAGGAGCAACAAAGATATAATCTGAGGTCAAATGCAAATAATGTAAAGGAGAACCTTGCCCAAAAAGCTGTTGTCCAAATAGAGTCTCAAAATATCAGAGAGAGAAGACCAGCAGCTGACCCAGTCATCCTTAAAACACTAGTTCAAGAGGTAAGAGGTCCTAACAAGTCCCCTTCCCCTTTCAGCTTTGAGTCAGAAGTTCAGAAGTTAAAAATATATGTGCCTCTGATAGAACTTGTAAAGAGTGAAGTGTTTAGAAAGCCTATCCTTGAGGCTCTTGAGCTGAAAACTACATAAACCTCCACTTACTCTGTCAATCTACAAGATGATAGACCTACAACTGTGCTTAGCCCGATGACTGAACCCGCTGATGATAATTCTCCATCATTTTATGTCTCCTTGACCATTCATGACAAAATCCTCCACAACTGCCTGCTAGATACAGGAGCCAGCCACAATCTAATGCCTAAAGCTGTCATGGAATAGTTAGGCCTTGACATCACCAGACCATATCATGATTTATTCTCATTTGATTCAAGAAAGGTGAAATGTCTGGGGTTGATTAAAGATTTAACCATTACTCTAACTCAGCTACCCATGAAGAGTATCATGATGGATATTATGGTAGCAGATGTCCCTCCCAAGTTCGGCATGCTGTTGTCCAGAGTATGGATTAAGAGAATAGGTGGCACATTACAAAATGA
>APFE030958767.1:42076-64022 GCA_000404065.3 Pinus taeda
TTAAGCATAGTAGAAGTGGTTATCTGGCTTGAACAAGCATCATTCCTTCCATTCATCCATTTCCAACATCATGTTGAGTTTATAATGTTCCCAAGCATCTCTGAGATACAACCTAGGAGAGTTTTTTGGGGTGATAACATTGATTGGCACCGTTGTCGGGGAGAGGAGGTTGAAGCTCAACTCCCCTAGGAGAACGACACAGTTATAGCTTTGATGATAGACAAATTTTGGACACATTTATGGTTGTAATCATCTATCTAGCGACTCTACTAGAGGACCAACCTTTGGTGACTCCACATTACAGTTTGGCTCAGTTTGTGAGGCATACCCAGAGAAATCCTCAGAAATCACCAGCTGACCCAATGCTTGACCCTGAGAAGATTGTTAAGCAGAAGAAAACATCAAAGAAAGGAGCATCAGGATCAGGTAAGCCAAAGAAATCTTATGTATCTCTGCAAGAGAAGGTTATAGTTGAGAATACACAATTTGAAGATCTAGAGCCTAACATTGTTAGTGAAGAATCACCCTCAGAGATTCATAAAGCTCCTTTTTCTTTTAGTTCCCCTTTGGATCTCAGTCCAAAAGAAGTCTCCCCTACAGTCCATCATATTCCCTTGTCTCTGTCATCCATTTCATTGTTCCCCACCATTTAATCTGCCAGTATCCTTCCACCTACCCCAGTCATGGTAGGTACGCAAGCTCCCACGAAGATGGAAAGAATAATAGCTGCTAGGTATGGACCCTTGGTCTTGCCTGTTCCTTTGAATTCCATGCCTACAGGAGAATACCAGAAGTATATGCCAAAGTTCACAAGTACAGAGGGGGTAACAGTTGAAGAACATCTTGAGTCTTTTTATAGTTATGCTGATAACCTATATATTAGTGAAGATGATGTGTGGATGAGAGTTTTTATCCAGAGCCTTGATGGAGAGGCTAGGAAATGGTTCAAAGAATTGACCCCTAGGTCTATTGCCGACATTGAGGCCTTAGATGATGCATTTTTGAAGCACTGGGGAGATAAAAAAGACTTGCTATATTACCATACTGAGTTTGGAAACCTCAAGAGAGAAAATGGGGAATCGTTGCCTGATTTTAATAAAAGATTCATTCGTATGTACAGTAAGATACCAGCCGAAGTAAATCCAACCCCCACTTCTGCCAATGCTTTTGACTCTAATTTCTACCCATTGTTGAGAGAAAGAAGATGTGCCACTCTGGCTGATATGCAAGACGCAACCCTAGAAGTAGATTCCAATATTATGGCTACAGAAAAGCTCAAAGGTCATGCTGACATAAGGAGGCAGAGAGGTGAGGCTTCTTCTTCCTCCGCTTCATCTTCAGAGCCTAAATTAGACAAAATGACCAGAATGATAGAGTCATTGGCTGCTGAGATGTCTAAGCTGAAGATTGAGCAGAACCTAGGAAAGACAAGGCTACAAAACACATTTTCTCCAAGAAACTCAAACCCTTTCAGAAGAGAAAATGAACAGTTGCAAATCATTCAGAGGGATAAAGAATCAAATGAAGAACAAAAATTTAAAGCTCCTTTTCAAAATGTAGTCATGGAGGAGGAACAGTTTGAAGACGAGGATGAAATTCATTGTATGGGAGATAAAGGCAGTGCTGCCTTTTTGACATTGGCTGCATATGAAGAAGCATTACTCCTGGACCAAACTAGTCAAGAATGGGACAGAGAGGCTGTTCTACAGACTGGTGAACAACAACGATACAATCTGAGGTCACAAGCAAACAATGCCAAGGAGAATCCTGCACAAAAAGCTGTTGTCCAAACAGAGTCACAAAATGCCCGACAAAAAAGACCAGCAACTGATCCAGTCATCCTCAAAGCACCAGCTCAAGAGGTAAGAGGTCCTGACAAGTCACCTTCCCCTTTCAGCTTTGAAGCAGAAGTCCAGAAGTTAAAAATATTGTGCCTCTGTTAGAACTTGTAAAGAGTGAAGTGTTTAGAAAGCCTATCCTTGAAGCTCTTGAGCTGAAAGCCACACAAACCTCCACTGGCTGTGTCAATTTGCAAGATGATAAACCTGCAGTTGTGTTGAGCCCCATGACTGAACCTGTTGATGATAATTCTCCATCATTCTATGTTTCCTTGACCATTCATGATAATATCCTTCGCAACTACCTGCTAGACAATGGGGCTAGCCACAATATGATGCCAAAAGCTGTCATGGAAGAGTTAGGCCTTGATATCACCAAACCATATCATGATTTATTCTCATTTAATTCAAGGAAAGTGAAATGTCTGGTATTGATCAAAGATTTAGCCATTACCCTAACTCAGTTGCCCATGAAGAGCATAGTGATGGAAATTGTGGTAGCAGATGTCCCTCCTAAGTTTGGCATGCTGCTGTCTAGAGGATGGATTAAGAGACTAGGTGGGACATTACAGAATGATTTATCTTATGTCGCTATCCCAGTTTTTGGAGGGGAAAGCAGGAGATTGTATAGATAAGCACAGCTGGCATACATCATCAGTGATGAGAAGAACCCTTCCAATCATCCCATTTATGCTGTGGACACTGATTTTGGAGCATGCATTCTCCAAATAGAAGAATCACAGAAGGCCTCAATGCAACTCAGGAAACAAATAGTTCAATCCCAGGAAGAGCAAGGAAGTCAGGTCTGGGAGATGTTCTTTGATGGAGCATGTTCCAGGGGGACTACAGGAGCAGGGGTGCTGCTGATATCTCCAAAACAAGAAAGCACACAGCTGTCTTTTACGTTGGCCTTCCAATTCACCAATAATATAACAAAATATGAGGCTTTGATATTGGGCCTTAACGTAGCAAAAGGCAGAGGAATCAGAAGCATAAGGATGTTTGGAGATGTTGATCTTATCATTCAGCAAGTAAACATAATATTTCAAGCAAAGCACCCAAGGCTGAAAGCACACAAAGATGAGGTATGGAGACTCAAAGATTCTTTTGATAGTTTTTGTATCTCATACATCCCTAGAGCCAAAAATCATCTTGCTGATTCCCTTGCTGTGTCTGCTAGCATGTTTATCCCTCCCCTACCTCCTAGAATAGTTTACGAAGTCCAAATGAAATATAGACCATCCTTGCCTGATAATGTCCAGCATTGAAAAGTTTTTGAAGATGATGATGAAGTGAATAGGTTCCTGCAAGTCATTGATGAATTCTCTGAAATGCAAATTGACCAAGATAATGAAGCCTTGGAAGAAAGCCCCCAATCCCAACTTAGAAATAAAATTGGCAAATATAGCATTGTCCAACTGCCCGGAAATCATATACCTAAGGGTCTAGTTCCTTTAGAAAATCTATTTGACCATAATGATGTGCCTTACAAGGCTACTCAAAAAGAAGACCAATCTGCAGTCTGTGAGCATAATATAGGAAGTCCAGGTCAGCCAAGATATATAAATCTGTCTACCCATCTGTCTGCTAACCAAAGTGTTGAATACTGCAATTTAATGAAGTAATTTGCTGATGTTTTTGCCTAGGAATATAGTGACCTAAAAACACATGATGAGAATATCATCCAACATAAAATCCCTTTAGAGACAGACACCATCCCTTTCAAGTAGAAGCTGAGGCCTATAAACCCCTTGCTCCTTCCTCTAATTGAAAAAGAAATCAAGAAGCTATTGGCTGCCAAAATCATAGTCCCTCTCAGATATTCAAAATGGGTAGCCAATTTGGTTGTGGTGAGGAAGAAAAGTGGAGAAATCAGACTCTGTGTTGATTTCAGAAACTTAAACAAATGCTCCAAGAAAGACAATTATCCTCTACCCAAGATGGAGCATTTGCTGCAAGAAAGTCTCAGGAGCCAAAGTGATGTCTTTCCTGGATGGATTTTCAGGGTATAATCAGGTTGCTGTACATCCAGATGACCAAGAGAAGACTGCATTCACCACTCCTTGGGGCACTTTTATGTATTCCAAGATGCCTTTTGGGTTGATGAATGCTGGAGCCACCATTCAGAGAGCTATGGATATAGCATTTGTGGGAGAGAAGGATAAATTTTTCCTTATCTACCTTGATGATACTCCAACAGCCATCATGACCACTTGCAGCATTTGAGGAAAGTGTTCCTAAAATGTAGAAGGTTTGGGATTTCAGTCAATCCCAAAAAGTCACAGTTTGCTTTAGAAGAAGGTAAGCTATTAGGACATATTGTTTCTGCTGTAGGTGTCCAAATTGACCCAGAAAGGGTAAAAGCAATATAGACTTTGTCTGTCCCAAGATCAAAGAAGGATATCCAGTCCTTTCTGGGCAAAATAAACTTTGTGAGGAGGTTTATCCCAAATTTTGCAGAATTGGTGAAGCATATTACCTCGATGTTGAGAAATGGGTCAGAAATCAAATGGACTGAAGCAGCAAGAAGATCCTTTGAGTCCATTAAGAAATCCATTATGGAAGCTCTCACTCTAAGCAATCCATATTATAGCAAGGAGTTCCATATATTTTCATTTGCCTTTGAAGACACCCTTGCAACAGTTTTATTGCAAGCAGATGAAGAAGGTGCAGAGCATCCAGTGGCATTTTTCGACAAAACAATAATGGATGTTGAGCTGAGGTATGATATCATCGAGAAACAAGAATATGCTCTTATCAAGTCTTTGAAAGCTTTCAGAGTTTATATTTTGCATTCCAAGAAAATTGCATATGTGCCCTCTGCTTCATGCTGATGGAAGAAGGGCTAAATGGATTGCAAAACTAATTGAGTTTAATATAGAACTGAAGCCCACCAAGCTTGTCAAAGGTCAGGGCCTTGCCATACTAGTAGCTGAAGAAAATTGCAGAACATTGGACCTAAATCTCATAAGCACAGATGCAGAAAATGGTAAAACAGAAGAAGAAGCAGCTGAACCAGGAGAAAAGTTGTCATTAGCAGAAAATATAGCTTCTTGTGATTGGTACTCTACAATAGTTAAATTCTTGCTAAAGCTAGAAGTTCCTCCAGGCTTAAGCACAAGCCAAGCTAGAACTATTAAGCTCAGGACAGCAAAATATTGCATACATAAAAATCTACTCTACTGGAGGGACCCATCTAGAATGCTTTTGAGGTGTCTGGACAAAGAACAATCAATAAAGGTTATGCAGTAGTTTCATTCCAGCATGTGTGGAGGACACCACTACTGGAAAACCACAGCCCACAAAATCCTCAGAGCTGGGTACTATTGGCCCACCTTATTTTCTGATGTGTTTTTATTTGTTAAATCTTGTGACAGGTACCAAAGATTTGAAGGGAAACAACAGTTGAAATCCCTGCCCTTAAAGCCTATACATGCTAATGGCCCTTTTCAGCAGTGGGGCTTGGATTTCATTGGAGAAATAAATCCACATTCCAGTGGCCAACACAGATGGATCCTAGTAGCCACTTATTGCTTTACTAAGTGGATTGAAGCCATCCCTACCAGAAAGGTTGATCATAATGTGGTCATGAAGTTTTTGACAGAGAATATCTTCACCAGATTTGGTTGTCCACATAAATTAGTCACAGATAATGCAACAACCTTTAGAGAAAAAGAATTGGTGGATATGTGCAATTCAATGGGCATTAAATTGGTTCATTCCACCTCATATTACCCTCAAGGAAATCGTCTAGCAGAATCTTCCAACAAGAGTCTGATAAGGATAATTAAAAAGTTGTTGGAGGACAATAAAAAGAATTGGGATTCTAAGCTCAAATATGCACTGTGGGCTGACAGAGTGACCATTAAGAAATCCACAGGGAATTCTCCATTCAAGCTGGTATATGGCACTGAGGCTATGTTCCCAATTTAGTTAACTCTCCCTGTGGAAAAGTTCCTGCAGCAAGAACAGAATGAGGAAGAAGACATGGCAAAAAGGATCACTAATTTAGCAGAGATACATCAAATCAAAGAACAGCTAGTTGAAAGGTCTGTAGCACATCAGAAGAAGATCAAGGATGCTTTTGATAGAAGGACAAAAATAGATAATTTTCAGGTGGGAGATTTGGTTCTGAAGTGGGATGCACTGAAAGAGAAGAGAGGCAAGCATGGGAAGTTTGATGCTTTCTGGACAGGGCCTTTTATTATTTCTCAGATCCAAGGGAACAATACCTTCATACTGCAAAGTATGGGAGGAGAAGCAGTTTTTGAAGGCCCAGTTAATGGGCGTTTTCTAAAATATTATGTTGTTTAAGGTCTTTGGCCTTAAAATTGTAAATATGTTGTTTTATCAATTTAGGTGTAAGCTCAGTTAGACTCCATGCCCAATGGAACACTAGGATTTTGCTAATTTGTTTCTCACAGGGAAGGCATTGATCTGCAAGTTCTTGAGAACTCACAGGGAGGATCTCATCCCCAGAAGGAGCCAGTGTTGGCTATGCTATATAACATTGATCCTCAAAGGCTGAAGGCAAGTTAGGTCCTCCGTCGTGCTCAGAGAAAGATTTATGGTGGCTATCCTCCCCTCCTCTTCTATCTCCCTTGCCCTCCTCTGATATCCATTTCTCATGCTCCTCAATTTAAAAACCATAGTAAAGTGCCCTTGCTCGTAAGCCCAAACCCTCATACGACCGTGTTCACACGACCACACGCCTTCGAACCCTTAGCCCGAGTTCTCAATCATTGACTTTTCAACCCCTAATCTGTTGTTTCCTTGTCACATCAGTTGAAAACCGGTGCGATCAAATCCACATCGTCCAATCAACTCCGCCGTGATCAGACGACATTCACTCCTCCCGCTCTCGCAAACCAACCACGTGTTAACTTGCGATCAAAGTGGTTTTCATCACGTCCCATCTGCCATGTGTCACCCGATGATTGTGATCGTGAGCCCGCATACCTTTACCGCTCACCCACCAAAAGCAGTGCGATCAATACCGCTTACTGCCCATCCTCCGCCCCCGCTCGTTAACCCCCCATGCATGTCCTCCACCCAATGACCGTTGGATCTGTCCACCTGAGATCCAATGGCTCACAATCATCTTCCACCTCGCCGCCCGGTACTCCTTGCCAAGCATTGTCCGTCGTCCATCTACGCGATCCGACAACCGATCTTCTTTCTTCATTCTTCCATACTGTCCACGTCCATAGCCATTTCATACTCCCGAAAGGACGAAGGTGGCCAATGTTTAGTACTTTGCACAGTTAATCTTCAATCATTGCATTCAACAAACAGGATGGCCGAGAAGAAAAAGGACATGCCTCAAGCATATCAGCACATTTAACAGTTATGGAACTTCTTCCATACGACACTCCACCTGCTCGAGAAGGACAACGGAGCATCTGAGAAGATCAAATTCATCCACTAAAGCAAGCAAACTGCGCCAAAGACTCTATCAAACAGTTAAAGCGGTTGGTGGTCAATTATGACCCCTCCACACCTAGAGTAGTAGAACATTTTTGTAAAGAAAATCTATATATACCCAGAAACAAGATGTAATCAGGGTTGATGGTTGTTGTTTTGATGTAAGGTTCAACTTCTGGAGACTGTAACTGCTTTGATACTTGCAGTGTCTTGTCTTCATTTTCAACTAATACAAGCTTCTTTTACTGTTAATTACTCACTTTCCATTTCTATTTTGTTCTAGGCTATGCCTGTTATACAGTTTCTTGAACTCTTGATGTTTAGCATTAGAGGAGCCGTCATCATACCTCTGTGTTAAAATCTCATATGTATCAGTGAATATGTTATTCAGGTTTCTTTTTACCTAGTGACAGAGAGCTGTCATCCTATCTGTGCATTAGGAAATAGATTTGCAGACCTCTTTACTAGCTGCAGCTGGCCATCACATGGTCTTGTGCATCTGCTGGTGTGGTCAGTATTCTCCATATTCACCCAATCCCTAAACTGTGAGTAATTGGTGGTCTAAAGCCTTGTACTCTAGGGGTGTTCACGCATGTCTGGAGTTAAGCATAGTAGAAGTGGTTATTTGGCTTGAACAAGCATCATTCCTTCCATTCATCCATTGCCAACATCATGTTGAGTTTATAATGTTCCCGAGCATCTCTGAGATACAACCTAGGAGAGTTTCTTGGGGTGATAATGTGAACAACAAGAACAGACATGAGCTTAATGAGCTTGATATAGAGGATAGGACTAAAACCATCCTAGAAGTCCAAAAGGTTCTTTCAAAAAGAAACCTTATGGTCAATCTAGAGGGAAAATGCCATAACATGTAGGTGGGCATTCACAGATTCATGGCCAAGTTTCAAATTTTGAGGGATAAAGACCTTCCCAGTCCTATGGTCATCCATGATAAACTTATGACCCAATTGGACTACACTGACAGATTAAGGAAGATGGCTAAGGAGCAAGCAAGCACTTCAGGTATCAAAGCCTTGCCAACAGGGAAAGTATTGTATGATACTTTGTAGAATCTGTTTTTTCTGGAGCATGAGGTGAAACATTTGTTTGTCAGCAAGCCTAATTTTTCAAATACACAGAGGCAGACGGAAGATATAGAAGAATGCTCAAAGTAAAATTACCTGAGGATGAATGGTGGGAAAAAATGACATATATACTATAAGTTACCACAGTAAATCTGAAGGCATGTAAGAGACAGATAAATAGGGTCAAAGAGTAGCAGGTTAAAGAGTATCAGTAAAAGATTAAAGATAAAGATGATTCCAGGGTACAAATATCAGCCAGCTTAAAGGGATAAAATTCAACTATAACAACCAGCACTACCACAATAAGAGGGACAGCATGATGCAGTATTCCATCTGTCTCTATCTCCATAATTGAAGATATTTTTATTCCCTTAATTAAATCTCAAACTGTTATGAGATATTTTGTAATATTTTTTGTATAAATACTTCACATTTCGAAGTATTTAGGGTGGATTCAAAGACATTTCTGTAGACTTTTCACTCAAATCAAAGTCTTATTGTATCAAAAACTAGATTGGTTTGCTGGATCATGGAATAAAGCTCAGACATTTTACAGGATTCTTGTGTAAAGTGAAAATCAAATAAGTATTCTCTCATGTGTATTATTGTTTTTCCTTAAGTTTCTTAATAATCATATGTATTTCTATGAAATATGAATCTTAAACTAGGAATGATATTTTAGAATTTGCTTCAATGCACTCTGTTTTGACTGTTTACATTCTTAATGTTTTATGCTAAACTATCTTAGCTAGGGAATTCTTCGCTACTCCTTAGCTTCCGTGGTTTTCCCTGTGGTCTATGTAGCAAAGGATTTTTAATTGCCCTTTGTTGATGATCACCCTCTGTTCCTTATTCTGATCCCGGTCCAAGGATTCTTAAGTGCCCTTTCACCCTAGTTAGAATCATTCCATCCATCATCCCTTTAAATATTCACTCCCTTTAATGATCTGATCCAGTTATGCTATCTTTTTATTGACTCCATAGCCCAATGGCTTGAAGAAACTAGCTCTACCCATCTGTTCCTAGAATTCCACCACCCAACGAAAATGAAAACCTTATGAACATTAAGAACTGGCCTAAAATCCCACCCAAACAAAGTTAAATTATAAAGAGAAAGCCCTCTCTGGACTTAGGTTGGCTAGAACCTGAGTCTGAAGATTGGTTTGTGGTTACCTCAGATTATTCCTTCTTTTGATAACTTCTAGGGAAGACTTCTGAGTGATAACACTAATGAATCTCTAGGCCTCTCTACTTATACAACTAAATTCCCCAATGACTTCCTTAAAATTAGGGAGGCTCGCTCCCAAACTCGAGATAAACTAGCTCTTTGTCTCTCACTTGTTCAGCTTCCTTCTAATCCTCATGACTTGGCTGCTTGCGCTTCGAGCTGGTGTGATGGATGGAGGAATATTTGAATGGGGGTGAAGTAAATGAGGAGGATTTACCTCCTACAATCCCTCTCCCTTGTCCCATTCGAGTTTTAACCTTAGTATTTGCCAAAATTCCTTCATTTTCTCCTTCAATCCTATATTCAATGCATATTAGCCCACTAGGCATAATGTCCAACTCTAACTCATCTCATAAACAAAATATAATAAAAAACATGTAATAAGTTGTGAGAAAAGTTGGTTTGACTAAGCTAAGAGGTGAATTAAGGCCCATATAATTACCCAATGATGAGGCTCATCAATTTTTTATTATTATTTGGATTTGGAAGTGGTTGGGCAGACAATTGATTTGGTATTTGAGGAAATGGTAATGAAAGTTGTGGGTTCACATTGTGAGGTTGAGTTTGTTGAAAAAGCTAAGGATAATATTGTGGAGGAAAAGTAGGACATGATTGTTGAAATTGTGGACATTGAGGATATTGAGGGAATTTTCCATAAGGATTTTTCCATCCTTGTGACCAAGGTTGTGGCCAAGATTTCCAAGGAATTGGAGCATTCCAATTACTTTGCAAAGATTGTGCAAATTGTTGAGGATTAAAACCTGTATTTGGCTGTGGATTCTGCCAACGTCCTTTAGCAATAAAACAAAGAGGGTCTACCTAATTTGGTACTCCTTCTTGACAAACAACTTTAAGACCTGGAATTGGGGGACATTCTTTTGCATCATGATTTTTCGCACAAATAACACAAGTTTCTATACTTTTTAAATCAAGAGGACATTCTCTCAAAGCATGTTTCTTTTTGCACTTAGGACAAAAAATGGACAATGCACCATTTTCAACTTTTTGCTTATTTTGTATTTTAAGGGTGTCAATTTGTTCACTAAGACTCCCTAAAATATTGGTTTTAAAGTTATCAAGCAAATTTCCTAATTCTTCTCTACTTATTGGCATAGCTACAGATTTATTAATCCTTGATAGAAGAGGATCTCTTGGATTTTTACCAGTTCTTGCTTTGCCTCTTGAAATTTGTATGCACAACTCACAAATTTCTCCTAGTGATAACAGAGAAATATCTCCGTTATCCATTAGATTGAGAATATCAATCCATTCATCTCTAATTGATTTTAATAAGAGATATTTCAAAGTTTCTTCATCTAGATTATTCATTTTTTCACTTTTTTCATTGTAAGCAAATCTTTCAACGAAATATTCAATATTTTCATCTTCTTTTTGTATCATTTTAAAGACTCCATCTTTAATGTTATGGGGCATACAATAATCCTTATATTTCTCTAAGAATGCAGTTTTCATTTGTTCCCATGTTCTTATGGAGTTTATTCCTAAACCTATTAACCATTTTAATGATGCACCCTTAAGGGTTGCAGAGAATAATTTCAACTTTTGAGCATCATGTAGATAATCATATGATCTACAAAAGACTTCAAATTCAAAGATAAATGTCTCAGGGTCTTCGCTCCTTAATCCATGAAAGTTTGGAAGGATACATGGTGAGATATTTTTCATTGTGACACTGGTATCTTCATCGAGGATTGGAAATCCAAAAGGTTATGGATTTATATTCTCTCCTCTTCCTCTTCCTCCATCTCTTCCACTTCCTCTTCCTTGTCTTCCTCCTCCTATTCCTCCTCCAATTCTAGGTTGTTCTCCATTCAAATTATGTGCCTCTCCTTCCCCTTCTCCAACCATTGTAGATTCTTCAGAACTAATATAGGGTTCTTATTCTGGTTCTAAGATTGGGTTTTCAATCTCTTCTAGTTCATCTAGTTCTTCTATCAATGGTTTGAAGTAGGTTTCTTATTCCTCTTCTTCAATAGGAACTTCCAACTCTTGAGCTAGAAGTTGTTATCCAGTTGAAGATAGAAAAATTATTCTTGTTGTTGGGGATATGCGATCTTTTTCAATTACAACTTATGTTGATGAAGTTGGTGAATCTTTAGGTTGGATTTTAGATCTTAATACCTCAAGAAGTCTATGTTGGCATGCTATGGATGGAATTCAAGTTTGTGTGGGTGGTGTGGCACTATGAGGTCGTGGTGGAGTGAGTGATGTTGTTGGAATTTAGCTCTTTCCTCTACCTACAAATCTACCCCTAGAGTCTCTTTCCCTAAGCATATCATGTTTTGTTTTATTTTATTCTTATTTTAAAAGAAATCAAGACTTATATTTACACTTCCCTAGTAATGACACAAAAATGTTTAGTCAATTGAATGTTCTTGAATTGCTTACATAAATTATCGACCAGAGTTGGTAAACTTGTAAAGTGCAAGTACACTATATATGCTAGAAGCCTTTTGAGTTTATTAAGATAATGATTGTGGATGGTTTTTTTTTTTTCAAGAATTTTTTTTTTTCCTATGTTCCTAATTAAAATTAAAGATTTATAATACAATCAATTCTTGAAAAGGAAAGTAAGGCAAGCTATCATGATCTTCTTTAACTGACTATTATTAGTTACTATGTAAAATGATAAAAACAAAGCTATCTAAACTAATGTTATAGAAAGATAATTACTTCTATTCTAAAAAGAATTAATTCTATTCAAAGATAAAATTTATAAAGCAATCTAGATTAAGATCTATACACTACAATTAACAATCTTAATTGAAATAATAAAACAAAAGCAAAAGGAATGTGATCTAAACAAACATAACTATTTGTGAAAGGAAGAATATTTATATATACAGTCCTATTTTAGAAAGCATGTAAATGATTTGAAATCGACATAAAACAAATGAAAAACTGTAAACAAATAATTACAAAGAAATGAAACTACAATAATGCAATTCTGGAAAAATAATGAAATGAATTGAACTGAATACTAAGAAAATGAATGAACCTCGACTGTCTGCAGGGGCCCTCCACAAAACAAAAGGTTTATAAATCTATCTCAACAACTAACTACACATGATATTCATGAGAATACTTCTTCACTCAAAAAGGAACAGAGTCATGGAACTTCAAACTGTCAATTACAAATTACATATATGTATATGTGTCTCTGTTTTATGTTTACAGAGATATCTACCTACCTATATTATATAATATATATATATATATATATATATATATATATATATATATATATATAATATGTAGCATTCATGCCCGACAATTTTGAGATTTTCATGCCTTAAAAACTTAAAGACAATCCTAATCTAAATTGTAATTTTATAATGGAAATTATAATGCTTCTCGACAATTTTCTATTTGGAAATAAAATCAGAGAGTCGTGATTGATTTGAACTCTTTTTGCTCGGTTCATCCATGCGTTGACCTACCTCCTTGACTACGCCACTGGTCTTTTCCTTGATGATTTGGCTCGGATGAATAGGAGGAGATCCATGAGGTGGTCAATTGCTATCTGCCCATGTGCTTCTTTTCTTGGATGGCATACTGGAATCTGACAAACCATGGAGGTAGCTGCGGAATCATAAAACAACTTCAGATCCATGTTAATTCTGTAGCTATTACAATCTTTAACTAAATAATATGGCACGTTAACAATTATGGAAAATAAGAAGTTTGAGTACCTTAACATATCAAAATCTCTTATTTTACTATTTATTGGAGTTGTTAGTAGTGATAAAAAGAGGAAAAATGGATGGAAATGATGTCAAAAATAGAACAATCATGAGACTCTACAATAGGTAATTGGGGACGTATGGTAGGAGTGGTAGCAGATGATGAGAGAGGTGGAAGTTGCAATTGTTGCTACACTAGTAACGAAGGAGGGACTGGGCCTAAAGAGTTTTCCCTCTAATTCTGAGGCCAAGAGTACCACTGAGATGGAGGATATTGAAAAGGTGGAGAAGGACACCATTGGTTCCATGGTAAAGGAAATTGAGCCTGAGGGGAGTGGGATACTACCATGGAAATTTCTTATTATTATATACATTATTCCACGGATTGAAAGAAAAATATTGAGACATACCTGGTGGTCATGGTTGCCAAGGCTTCCTAGACCCAATAACGTAAGAAGAGTGAGCCTCCTTGTCTGATTCCTTAAGTGATGCCTTCAGTCTTGGGAGCTCTGGACAGTAGCCTGTAGAATGCTCCAGGTCACAAATATTGCACAAGTTAATGTTGTTGACTCTACATTCCTTCAGGGAATGTTTCTCTTTACATTTTGGGTAGAACACGACAAAGGCCTTATCAGCTTCATCCTGTGTCTTTTTCACTTGTGTTGTTGTCAAATGGGTAGATAAAGTGCTGAGAAGATCGGTCTTGAGATTCTCAAACAAGTTTCTAATCTAAGCTCTGGTCACACCTCAATTTGTGGATTTCTGTATTTGAATAGAGGCATCCCGTGCCATGCTTTTCCCTCGTGAAAATCATCACGAACACCTTAAGCAAAGTTTTATTACAACATAATATGGCTCCTGAGATATATCACCTTTTCCTAACAAGTTCAATATGTCAAGGAAACCATCTCTCATCCCTTGAATCAATATTATTTTCAAAATCTTTGGATCCAGATCACTATGTTTGACCTTTGTAGATTATAATGGAACCATTCCACATATTCTTCCAAGTTCTCTTCTTCCTTCTGTGTCATTCTAAATATCTCCTCTCTTAAATCTCTGGTTCATAAATAGTCCTATTAGTTTGATAATGGAAATTATAATGCTTCTCGACGATTTTCTATTTGGAAATAAAATCAGAGAGTCGTGATTGATTTGAACTCTTGTTGCTTGGTTCATCCATGTGTTGACCTACTTCCTTGACTACGCCACTGGTCTTTTCCTTCATGATTTGGCTCGGATGAATAGGGGGAGATACATGAGGTGGTCAATTGCTATCTGCCCATGTGCTTCTTTTCTTGGATGGCATAATGGAATCTGACAAACCATGGAGGTAGCCGCAGAATCATAAAACAACTTAAGAGCCATGTTAATTCTGTAGCTATTACAATCTTTAACTAAATAATATGGCACGTTAACAATTATGGAAAATAAGAAATTTGAGTACCTTAACATATCAAAATCTCTTATTTTACTATTTATTGGAGTTGTTAGTAGTGATAAAAAGAGGAAAAATGGATGGAAATGATGTCAAAAATAGAACAATCATGAGACTCTACAATAGGTAATTGGGGACGTATGGTAGGAGTGGTAGCAGATGATGAGAGAGGTGGAAGTTGCAATTGTTGCTACACTAGTAACGAAGGAGAGACTGGGCCTAAAGAGTTCTCCCTCTAATTCTGAGGCCAAGAGTACCACTGAGATGGAGGATATTGAAAAGGTGGAGAAGGACACCATTGGTTCCATGGTAAAGGAAATTGAGCCTAAGGGGAGTGGGATACTACCATGGAAATTTCTGATTATTATATACATTATTCCACGGATTGAAAGAAAAATATTGAGACATACCTGGTGGTCATGGTTGCCAAGGCTTCCTAGACCCAATAACGTAAGAAGAGTGAGCCTCCTTGTCTGATTCCTTAAGTGATGCCTTCAGTCTTGGGAGCTCTGGACAGTAGCCTGTAGAATGCTCCAGGTCACAAATATTGCACAAGTTAATGTTGTTGACTCTACATTCCTTCAGGGAATGTTTCTCTTTACATTTTGGGCAGAACACGACAAAGGCCTTATCAGCTTCATCCTGTGTCTTTTTCACTTGTGTTGTTGTCAAATGGGTAGATAAAGTGCTAAGAAGATCGGTCTTGAGATTCTCAAACAAGTTTCTAATCTAAGCTCTGGTCACACCTCAATTTGTGGATTTTTGTATTTGAATAGAGGCATCCCGTGCCATGCTTCTCCCTCGTGAAAATCATCACGAACACCTTAAGCAAAGTTTTATTACAACATCATATGGCTCCTGAGATATATCACCTTTTCCTAACAAGTTCAATATGTCAAGGAAACCATCTCTCATCCCTTGAATCAATATTATTTTCAAAATCTTTGGATCCAGATCACTATGTTTGACCTTTGTAGATTATAATGGAACCATTCCACATATTCTTCCAAGTTCTCTTCTTCCTTCTGTGTCATTCTAAATATCTCCTCTCTTAAACCTCTGGTTCATAAATAGTCCTATTAGTTTGATAATGGAAATTATAATGCTTCTCGACGATTTTCTATTTGGAAATAAAATCAGAGAGTCATGATTGATTTGAACTCTTGTTGCTCGGTTCATCCATGCATTGACCTACTTCCTTGACTACGCCACTGGTCTTTTCCTTGATGATTTGGCTCGGATGAATAGGATGAGATCCATGAGGTGGTCAATTGCTATCTGCCCATGTGCTTCTTTTCTTGGATGGCATACTGGAATCTGACAAACCATGGAGGTAGCTGTAAAATCATAAAACAACTTCAGATCCATGTTAATTATGTAGCTATTACAATCTTTAACTAAATAATATGGCACGTTAACAATTATGGAAAATAAGAAATTTGAGTACCTTAACATATCAAAATCTCTTATTTTACTATTTATTGGAGTTGTTAGTAGTGATAAAAAGAGGAAAAATGGATGGAAATGATGTCAAAAATAGAACAATCATGAGACTCTACAATAGGTAATTGGGGACGTATGGTAGGAGTGGTAGCAGATGATGAGAGAGGTGGAAGTTTCAATTGTTGCTACACTAGTAACGAAGGAGGGACTGGGCCTAAAGAGTTTTCCCTCTAATTCTGAGGCCAAGAGTACCACTGAGATGGAGGATATTGAAAAGGTGGAGAAGGACACCATTGGTTCCATGGTAAAGGAAATTGAGCCTAAGGGGAGTGGGATACTACCATGGAAATTTCTGATTATTATATACATTATTCCACGGATTGAAAGAAAAATATTGAGACATACCTGGTGGTCATGGTTGCCAAGGCTTCCTAGACCCAATAACGTAAGAAGAGTGAGCCTCCTTGTCTAATTCCTTAAGTGATGCCTTCAGTCTTGGGAGCTCTGGACAGTAGCCTGTAGAATACTCCAAGTCACAAATATTGCACAAGTTAATGTTGTTGACTCTACATTCCTTCAGGGAATGTTTCTCTTTACATTTTGGGCAGAACACGACAAAGGCCTTATCAGATTCATCCTGTGTCTTTTTCACTTGTGTTGTTGTCAAATGGGTAGATAAAGTGCTGAGAAGATCGGTCTTGAGATTCTCAAACAAGTTTCTAATCTAAGCTCTGGTCACACCTCAATTTGTGGATTTCTGTATTTGAATAGAGTCATCCCGTGCCATGCTTCTCCCTCGTGAAAATCATCACGAACACCTTAAGCAAAGTTTTATTACAACATCATATGGCTCCTGAGATATATCACCTTTTCCTAACAAGTTCAATATGTCAAGGAAACCATCTCTCATCCCTTGAATCAATATTATTTTCAAAATCTTTAGATCCAGATCACTATGTTTGACCTTCATAGATTATAATGGAACCATTCCACATATTCTTCCAAGTTCTCTTCTTCCTTCTGTGTCATTCTAAATATCTCCTCTCTTAAATCTCTGGTTCATAAATAGTCCTATTAGTTTGATAATGGAAATTATAATGCTTCTCGACGATTTTCTATTTGGAAATAAAATCAGAGAGTCGTGATTGATTTGAACTCTTGTTGCTCGGTTCATCCATGTGTTGACCTACTTCCTTGACTACGCCACTGGTCTTTTCCTTGATGATTTGGCTCGGATGAATAGGAGGAGATCCATGAGGTGGTCAATTGCTATCTGCCCATGTGCTTCTTTTCTTGGATGGCATACTGGAATCTGACAAACCATGGAGGTAGCTGCGGAATCATAAAACAACTTCAGATCCATGTTAATTATGTAGCTATTACAATCTTTAACTAAATAATATGGCACGTTAACAATTATGGAAAATAAGAAATTTGAGTACCTTAACATATCAAAATCTCTTATTTTACTATTTATTGGAGTTGTTAGTAGTGATAAAAAGAGGAAAAATGGATGGAAATGATGTCAAAAATAGAACAATCATGAGACTCTACAATAGGTAATTGGGGACGTATGGTAGGAGTGGTAGCAGATGATGAGAGAGGTGGAAGTTGCAATTGTTGCTACACTAGTAACGAAGGAGGGACTGGGCCTAAAGAGTTTTCCCTCTAATTCTGAGGCCAAGAGTACCACTGAGATGGAGGATATTGAAAAGGTGGAGAAGGACACCATTGGTTCCATGGTAAAGGAAATTGAGCCTAAGGGGAGTGGGATACTACCATGGAAATTTCTGATTATTATATACATTATTCCACGGATTGAAAGAAAAATATTGAGACATACCTGGTGGTCATGGTTGCCAAGGCTTCCTAGACCCAATAACGTAAGAAGAGTGAGCCTCCTTGTCTGATTCCTTAAGTGATGCCTTCAGTCTTGGGAGCTCTGGACAGTAGCCTGTAGAATGCTCCAGGTCACAAATATTGCACAAGTTAATGTTGTTGACTCTACATTCCTTCAGGGAATGTTTCTCTTTACATTTTGGGCAGAACACGACAAAGGCCTTATCAGCTTCATCCTGTGTCTTTTTCACTTGTGTTGTTGTCAAATGGGTAGATAAAGTGCTGAGAAGATCGGTCTTGAGATTCTCAAACAAGTTTCTAATCTAAGCTCTGGTCACACCTCAATTTGTGGATTTCTGTATTTGAATAGAGTCATCCCGTGCCATGCTTCTCCCTCGTGAAAATCATCACGAACACCTTAAGCAAAGTTTTATTACAACATCATATGGCTCCTAAGATATATCACCTTTTCCTAACAAGTTCAATATGTCAAGGAAACCATCTCTCATCCCTTGAATCAATATTATTTTCAAAATCTTTGGATCCAGATCACTATGTTTGACCTTTGTAGATTATAATGGAACCATTCCACATATTCTTCCAAGTTCTCTTCTTCCTTCTGTGTCATTCTAAATATCTCCTCTCTTAAATCTCTGGTTCATAAATAGTCCTATTAGTTTTCCAGAAATGTAGTCCTCATATCTCCTCATGTTCGGATAGTGGTAGAACCTAGTCCCATAAACCATCTTAATGTTGATCCTTTCTGAGTGGCAGGAAATAGTTTTAGCTTCTGAGCATCTGAAGTGTAGTAATAAATCCTGCATAGAACATTAAACTCAAATAGAAAAGTATCAGTCTTCTATAGTCAATCCCTGGAAAGATGGAAGGGCTGATAGAGGGATATTTTTTATGGGGGCTTCTCCCCTTATATCACTTATTGGAAATTAAAAAGTGGTAATAGTGACATATGTCCCATTATTGTTGTTGTTATCCCCCATTGGAAATTCTCCTGATTCTTGTTCTGGTAAGTATCCTTCTAAAGGTTGCTCGGATGACTGTTCTATAGATAGGGATTTTTGTTATAATTGATTGGATTATTTTGGGGCTGGTTGTTTTACTACACTGCATGAGTCTGGGTATTGGAAAGTGAAAGAATGTTCTTATGATTTTGGTCTTTGATATTTCCCACTGGTTTCCCCTTGTCCTTCTAATCCAAAATAGTGGCCACTAGTTTCTCCTTGTTGTTCCTGAGTTGATTTTACAGATTTGGGAGTTTGTAGGCTAGTTTGAGGAAAACGGGGCCCTAAATCAGAGGAACCAGATACCCCCGATTTTAATGTAGAAGAAACAAATTTTTGTGGGCCCATTTTTATCATGTCCCTATGTGGTGTTGACTTCTCCCTTTCTGCTTTTGAGATCAATTCTTGGATAAGTGTTACTCTCCCTTGATCAATATTTTTCTTGTTCTTTTTTCGACCCCTTTTGCCTGTAGGTTTATTAGGGTTCCTACTTTTCACTTCTTCTTCACTCATATATTCTACATATGGACCCAATGTGTTATTTTCACACCCTAAATGTCCTAATTATCACACTGGTCATCCCGCTCAGGTATGTTATAGCGATGCATAGGTTCTTACCTCTCGTCTTACTGTCCAACGTCTGTAAAATTAGAGATGCTCTATCAAAACGAAATTCAAGAGAAAGTGTTGGCTAACTGCATCATTGACAACCTTCCCCGACAATGACGCCAAAATGTTTGTGAGGTTTTATCACTCCTATAATAACTAAACCACAATCATTAATTATCAATAAGGGTAGGTATTTTTATTTCAAAGGCACTTGCACTATTTGTGTTGATACATGTAACAACTAGGTAAAACAGAAAAGATGTCATTGAACACACTTGTAGAAATTAAAGAAATCTTGCAGAATGGAAATACACACTTGCAAGAATTAAAATGCACACTTTAGGAATGAAACACACTTAGAAAGTAAATAATCCACACTTCATAAGAACTTCAGAATAAAGATAGGCACACCATGTACTATCAGCTAAAGATACCCCTGATTTTAATGTAGAAGCAACAAATTTTTGTGGGCCCATTTTTATCACGTCCCTATGTGGTGTTGACTTCTTCCTTTCTGCTTTTGAGATCAATTCTTGGATAAATGTTACTGTCCCTTGATCAATATTTTTCTTGTTCTTTTTTCGACCCCTTTTTCCTGTAGGTTTATTAGGGTTTCTACTTTTCACTTCTTCTTCACTCATATATTCTACATATGGACCCAATGTGTTATTTTCACACCCTAAATGTCCTAATTATTACGGTGGTGATCCCGCTCAGGTATGTTATAGCGATGCGTAGGTTCTTACCTCTCGTCTTACTATCCAACGTCTATAAAATTAGAGACACTCCATCAAAAGGAGATTCAAGAGAAAGTGATGGCTGACTGCATCATTGACAACCTTCCCCGACAATGACGCCAAAATGTTTGTGAGTTTTTATCACTCCTAAAATAACTAAACCACAATCATTAATTATCAACAAGGGTAGGTATTTTTATTTCAAAGGCACCTGCACTATTTGTGTTGATACATGTAACAGCCAGGTAAAACAGAAAAGATGTCATTGAACACACTTGTAGAAATTAAAGAAATCTTGCAGAATGGAAATACACACTTGCAAGAATTAAAATGCACACTTTAGGAATGAAACACACTTAGAAAGTAAATAATCCACACTTCATAAGAACTTCAGAATAAAGATAGGCACACCATGTACTATCAGCTAAAGATTTAACAACAATTGAATAACATAGAATTGATTAACCTGTGTAACAACACACAATAAATATGAAAGCAGACGTATATCTATCACACAATGAAACATGTGCAACAATAATAATAAATCCACACTAACACAATAATAATAATAATAATAATAAATAAAATATCGTATTAACATTGTGATCCCTGCTAAAGAGGAAGGCCCTTCCTCCCTAGCAAGGTGCAGGAGTAAAATGAAAACTATTTAAGAATTCAACGCGGAAATTGCAGTAATATCACCAGATATATGCTTGTATTAAAATGGCGGAAAAGTAAAAGATCATAATGTCGGTTTTATCTTTGTTCCATCGTCGTCCCCTTCTCATGAGACTAAGATCTTTTATAAATTATTTACAGAGCCCCAAAATTAGGGAAACGAATCAATCATGAGAATCTTACGATTCTCATGTTGATTAAGCTAACATAAATAATATATGATAGAAATTGTTACAAACTATTTTTAATAAATATTTGTTATGGTTAAACGACTCTTATTTCGACATAATTGTAACTGCTTAGATCTTCTTAACTGTCCGCATGGAATTACTTCATGCAACCTTTGGTAACTTTCTTTGAAAATAGTGCCTATAGTCTTGACAATTCACAGTGTAACAACAACTTAGTGGTGTAACAACATGAAATAGAAAACCCAGGGTGTAACACCAAGTAACAACAACTCACACCGTGTAACAAAAACTAATAGCAACAACTATTCACCCATGGCTATCAGTAGTTATGGCAACTTCTGAAAGAAAAACATTCAAAAGAACTCTTCCACAGATACCTTGGTTAGCCATCCCAAAGAAAGCATTGTTTTGTTCAATACTTAGCAAAAAATAACATAATAATATGTCAAAGATAAAAGTTGCTTCTTAATCAGAGGGAGTGAAATTGTACTGGGGAAATTGTAGGTTCAATGAAGGAAAATGGCCAAAGGTGGGGAAAAGGATGCCTGAAATATCCTCAAATATTGCACCCAATAGGGATTACATCATTGGTTATCAAAATTTTATTCACACTAATCATGCAAAACAATGTAAACTTTGAAACGGGAACTATAAACTCAAAACAGGAACTCTCAAACTGAAAAGTGTCGACGCTGAAATAACACTTTTTTTTT
>APFE030958767.1:65480-92572 GCA_000404065.3 Pinus taeda
AAAAAAATAAATAGAACAACTTGAAAATTCGTTAAGTAATTATAATTAAAAAAAAAAAAGGGACATAATAAATTTTCAAGTGTGGAAAATAAATCCTCTAAAAAAAAGGTATGCTGCATCAGCACGTTTCAAAATCAACATGAAAATCACTAACATTTAAAAACAAATATTTATATTTGATACATAAGAAAATTTAAAGTGTCAAAAATATGCTCCGAAAAAAAAGAATTGTATTCTGCATTACCACTTTTCAAAATCGGGTCACGTTTTTACTACCCCTACGAAACGGGTAATCGTATTGGTTATTTAAAGTGCCAAAAACTATGCTCTAAAAAAAATATGTGTGTTCTGCATCACCCCTTTTCAAAATCAAGTCAATTGTTTGCTATCTCTACAAAACGGGTAACAGTGTTAGTTCTCGTTTCAAAGTTTACGTTGTTGCAACCATTAAGTATTTAATGAATAAACCTGATGTCAATGCTAGGATAATTAGATGGTTGTTATTATTGCAACAATTCGATTTGACCATTACTAACAAACCAAGGAAAGAAAATATGGTTGCAAATTTCATGTCAAGACTAAAACTGCCTGTAGATAATGAAGAAATGGTGGAGGATCAAATTCCAGATGAAAATCTGTTTGTCAGATTAGTGATTTCTCCTTAGTTTGCTGATATAGGCAACTACTTGGTTGCTGGGAGGTTCCCTCCTAATCTATCCTCTAAGGAGAAGATAAAGATTGTCAAGAAAAGTGCACCATTCACTTAGATTGGGAAAAATATTTTCAGATTGGGACCAGATCAGATCTTGAGGATATGTGTGAGGGAAAAGGAGGTATTTGAAATCCTCTCAGCATGCCATGATGGACCCTGTGGGGGCCACTTTTCTGCTAAGAGGATAGCCTACAAATTTCTATAATCATGTTATTATTGGCCCACTTTACATCAAGATGCAAGAAGGTACACCACCAGGTATGAGCAGTGCCAAAGGATGGGTAAACCCACATCCAATGATGAAATTCCCTTACAACCTCAAGTGACCCTAAAGCCATTTGATAAGTGGGGAATGGATTTCATTGGACCTATTGATCCCCCATCAGGACAAAAGAAGTATATCATTGTGTGAACTGATTACCTAGCAAAATGGGTTGAAACAAACGTAGTTAAAGAAACAATTGAGTAAAAGGTGGTTGAATTTTTGAGGGAGAACACCTCCTACAAGTTTGGTTTTCCAAAGGAGTTAGTCACTGACTAAGGAGAACAATTTACATCAAATTTGATTGAAGATCTCATGAAGCAACACCACATCAAGCACATGACATCCACTGCCTATCACCCTTAAGAAAATGGGCAGGTAGAGGTCACAAACAAAGCATTGGAGAAAATTCTAACTAAGGTTGTTAGTAGTAGTAGTAATGATTGAGCGGATAGATTGGTAAAAGCTACTTGGGCCTACAACACCACTTGGAAGACCACCACTAGATTCACTCCATATGAACTAGTTTATGGGTAGAAGGCTCTACTTTCTATTGAGTTCGAATACAAAACCTTGAGGATGATAGCTCATTTATACTTAGACTTCACCACAACACAATAGGAGAGGATGCTCCAACTTAATGGCTTAGATGAGTTCAGGATGTAAGCTCTCCTACACATTGAGGTAATCTAGTTGCAAAGGAATATTTGGCATGACAAACACATTAGGGAGAAGAATTTTCAAGCAGGAGATTAGGTCCTTCTATATGATTCTAGATTCAAGGATTTCAAAGGAAAGTTAATGACAAGATGGATGGGTCCATATCTAGTAGAGAAATGTCATGAGAATGTGTCTGTCCAGATTAGAACCATTGATGACGAAGCTATTCCCCTACTTGTAAATGGCCATAGGTTGAAGCTGTATAAAATACCTTTGTCTAAGGAAGAGTTTGTCAGTTTAGTCAGAAAATAATTGAATGTGATTGGGAGGCTCACAACACTCGATCAACAAAATCCTAAAAAAAAAGAAAAAAAAGAGGGCCTAGATGAAAACCTCCATGAGGCATATGAGGCCAACTCTAGGGTTGAAAACCTTTCTAGGGCAGGACAAGAGCAAAAAGAAGAAGAAGAAAAAAGGAAATAAAAGATGAAAATATCCCCAAGTGAAAACCTCCTCTGAGATGCCTAGGGTAAGCATGCAAGTTTAAAACTCTGTAGAAGCAGCTTGCATATCTATAAAAAATAAGGAAAAAGAGAAAAAGAGAAAATAAAAACATAAGGAAGGAGTTCTTACACTACTTATGATAACATCTATCTTTTGCAGGACTCCAAACAGTCAAAAGAACCACGACTACCAAACAAATTCTACAAGTGCATTCCTCCATTTTCCAGCCACCCATTGCATTTTCACCTCCTTCACTCACCTCCCTACCTATTTCCATCATCCAACCAACAATATAATCAAAGTTTGCCTCATCGTTGTAATGTTATAGGAGTTGTATGTAATGCTATAGGAGGAGCCTGAAATGCTACATGAGGAGCCTAAAATGCTAAAGGAGGAAGATCTGATTGGAGAAAGAGGCCAATATGTCATGTCTTCTTCATGAAGTATTGAGAGAGGTCCACCAACATTAAAATCACCACCCATCCACTCCATCTAGCCAAAATTCTATTTCAACTTCCACTCTGCCATACATATAAGAAAAAAACACAAAAAAACTCTGCTTTCAATCTTCGCCCCCCCCCAACCACTTCCTCATGATCCTAAACCTATCCTCATGCCTTTTCTAACTTGCCCTCAAACCTGACATGCAATATAGGGTCTCAAAGAGGAATTAAATGATTGCTACAAGAAGAGGATTCCTCCTGTAGCAGCCTGTGCAGTCACACCAAAAATCCTAGAATCAATTTTTTCCGCCCACAGAGTAAGAGATCCAGTGACCTTCAGCATCATAGAGCCACTCCTGAAGTAAGGAGGGGCACATCAGCTAATAATCCATCCACTCCACCAACAACAGATTGGACCTATTAATTCATGAGGACATATGCAGAAGAAACAAAGGAAATCAACACCTTCAGGATCATCCTACAATGAAGACCAACTCTAGCATGCATGCTTCTCCAACACATCGACATCATAAGTAGGCTAAGGTATAACAACCCTCACCTCTTCCCTATGTGTAAAACCCTCCTCCCACATCTACCCAAGTAACCAACCAATTAGGGTAAACACGTGATGAGAAGTTACTATCACATTATTAGACCTCCTAAGTCATGTTAAGAAAGTGGAACCAACATAAACACACCATACAAACCTTCCACATCAGCAACAAAACTCCTAGGAACCATCCCAACCTTCTGGTAACTAGCCCCTGGGCCCCACTGGGATTTTATACCACTTAACCCCCAGACGCTCCCATGATATGGGCATGACAGCGTCCAGGAGGCTTTGGACGCTCTCATGACAAGGCATGCCAGTGTCCAGGGACTATTTTGCTCAGTTCTGTGCCAATGCCCCTGGGATTTTAGCCACTTTTTCAAGCCCAAAGTCCAAGTCAATGCCCAAAATTCAATGAAACCTTCAGAACAAAAATATAACGAAGAAATGATGATACAATTGCAATTACTTGAACAAGCCCCTGACTGGAACCCTACTATCCATGACAAGAATTTCTTTAAACATATCACAAATATGTAATCTATAGGTGTAAATAAATTATCTAAGCATAGTGGTCTCATACTCATCTGAGAATCGCTAAGAAGCATTGATGCCTCAACACATTATTTGTAGTTTCATCCATTAGTTCATAGATACAATGTTCATTCATTTACAAGTAAAAACATGATGAGATCCATACATAGTTGCTGTCATAAAATATATACACAACTAGCATAATAGAAACATAAATACCAAGGAAATCACAACGATATGATCAACTTATAAACCAGTATAATAGTCATAGAAATACCTGGAGAAATAATCTCATATTGATGATGAAAAATCCAAACCTGGTATGGGACTACCACGTTCCACCTGACCATAGAATGGCTGAGCCAAATCTCTCTTCGACCATTCACCCCTGTGCCATATTCCAAGTATGAATGTGGAATCTCATAAAACACATCAATCCAAAACCATCCAGGGATTCTAGAGGCCAACCACCTCAACCCATCAAACAGTGATTCCACCTCATGGTCAAACATCACAAAACCATCATCAAATTAGTCTCTACCCAAGCCTTCCATGGCTCTAGAGCATTTGTTCCAACCAAGGATTCCAGGACTAGTAACTCAACCCACAGCTGTGGCCAGGCTTCAAGAGCATTTTTCCAACCAGGGCTTCCAGGACTAGTAACTCAACCCACCAAGGACTTCTAGAGTGTTTTTCAAACCAAGGCTTCTAAGACTAGTAACTCAACCCAAGATGTTACAAGGCTTCCAAAGCATTTGTCCAACCAGGGCTTCCAGGAACTAATAACTCAACCCAAGCTAAAGGAAACATGAAAACCTACCAGAAAACAAAGAAATAAATCCACAACACCATGGATATCCAGAAAGTAGCAAGGCTAGTAAAATCCACTATCAATCCAAGAAATCACCCATTCCAGTGACAGATCATTACTAAAAATCCACATGCATATGTCATGCATGCCAAAACTAGTGAGGAAAACATACATGCAACTCGGTACCTACAAGCAAAATCCAAAGTAGTTGTTGATCTCAATGTACTCTTACACTTTCCTTCTCTTCCCTTGCCTTCTTTCTCCAAAACTCCAAGTATGCCACACTCCTCCAAGAGTGCTTGAAGAAACTCTAAGTGTCCAAGAATGAGAGAGAGAGAGAATAGAGAGAGAGAGCTCCAAAACTTAAGTGAAAAAGCCCTTGAACTGACCCTCATAAGCCTTTTTATTAATGAGACTTCTATTTCCTTCATTTTCCATTATTTTCCTTCATTTTCCTCTTCACATGCAACTTGTGACCTTTCACCTCCCTTTTGTCCTAATTTCCATTATTTTCATAAATTAATGTGCCAAAATGTCATTTTGCCTTTCCAAAGCCTTAAACATTTCCTTTGTTAATTTCCTTAGCCATATTAACTGAAATGAACACCCACACTAGGATTTCTTACCCAACATTCAGCTTGGAATAAGTGACCCATCAACTGTGGTTATTATTTTTCCTTTATTAAATTTTATTACATGGAATTTTCACCAGGGCTGTTACACTATGCATATGATGATAAAATGTGTAATGGTCGAGAAAGGAATTTTTTATGGGTTTGAGGTGGCCAGTAAACTTGGCCACCTTCGAGTAGTAAACTAAAGTTCATTTCAGTTACACATTCACGTGGGAAAGTCAACTCAAGCGAGGTGGTGATTACAAGGAGTGAGGTGATAATCACGAGGAGCAGGGTGATGATTGCAAGCAGTGGGGACAATAGTTAGAAAAGGGAAGTTTGTGCAGCAACCATGTCATCACAATGCTCCAAGTCTTTACCACAAAAGGAATATTAAGTACAAACTCTACTTCATTTGTATATCACTTCAAGAAATAGTTAGAGAAGGATGAGCTAGTGCTATCAGAGACTACTTAAGGTGCCACTGAGCTGCTTCAAACATTGTTTGTAGGTGCTACAGGAGAACCTACAATAGGTTTTGGTGAGGTTGAGCATTGTATATTCATACCATTTTAGGTTACTCCATAAGTTAATATTCAAAGCAGAATTGCCTATCCCACAAAGACTTAGTGTTCCCCATTTCTTACTTCAGTCTATCAGTGAGATGAGCCAGAAAGTGAGGGATGGAAATCACCAACACATCGTTCACCATGGCCTCATCAAGCTGATTTTTATGGATTCCCTCAACTGAACTGATTTTATAGATGTGGGTAGGGAAAATTTCATTGAAACACAAAACATAACCTCCACACAACAAGAGGGAACACCAACATCTAGTATTGGGGGTGGAGAAGAAAAAGAATAATTGTAAACGAAGGAAGAAGAAAAGGCAATAGAAACATAGGAAGAATAAGGAGAGAAACAAGTAGTAGAAAAGGAGAATCTGGAGGAGACCTCAAAGCCTCAAGGGATAGAGAAACAAGGACATCAAACCAGTCTCTCTCTAGGACATACTAAGAAAGAAGTGGCTGCAACATTGGCCACATTGATCACACATACCAAGCCCAAAAGGAGGCAACCAAGGCATGATCCCCTATATTTCAAATAAGGAAGAGCACTAGGATAAGGCAAGGGAAGCCTCAAACTCCTGCAAAGGTCCCTATCACCATAGAGGAGTCAGCAAGCAAGAAGGAAGAAGTGGGACCTAGTGAGGGGAAGATTGAAGAAACTACTTCTCTTAAGATCAAAACCAAGCAACCCATGCTCCCTGTGGGTAGGCCCATCACCAAGGAAGTCACCTTTAATAGGCTCAAGACACAAGTTTCCATGTTACAAGAAGAAAAAGAAGAGTTACCAGAGGAAACAAAGCAACTATAGGAGAAACAGGGGTTGCTACAGGAGAAACAGGGGATGCTATAGGAGTAGCAGCAAGTGTTATATCATAAAATCTTGTAATTTCAGACTTGCCTATCACCTCTCATGTGGGAAGAGTGATTGTAAAGATCTTCAATAACAATACAAGAATATCTTTTTATGATTTATTGGAAATGGGTAGATGTTAGTTGTGATCCTTTTGCGTGCTTATCCTCTACAATTTAGGAGTTAGTGTCATTTGTTTAGTGATCAAAGTAGTTTTGTGGGGTAAAATAGATTTTAGTCAAATTCAACTCATCTTTTCCATGTTAACTTATTTCACTGTCTTATTGATCATTTTATGAATGTACTTGACTAACTACAGGGACTGTGCTAATCTACCAAGGTGGGATACCTTCCCACATTCACCTGGACTTCTCCATCCTCCTCCTAGGCATCTCACGCTGCTCCCAACCTCTGTCTCCACAATCACTCTGTCAAGACAAATATGAGGCATCTGAGGGGTGCTATGCTTGGCCAAGGGGATCCCACAACCTTCACTTGTTACCTCCCACCTCCATCAACCTTTCCTTATCCATAAGATACCATTTTCATCCTGAAAACGCTCTCAAATCCCCTCTTGTAGCAAAATCGGGCCTTTAGTAACAACCTTGTAGCTTATATTTCTTCAACCAATTTTGCTCCAAACTTAGACTCTAGCCTATTTAAGTTGAATAATAGCCCCCACAATGTGATTTGTTGCTTATGGAATATCTTAGTACCACTCCAACCTCATCCTTCCATCACTGCAACCATCAGATAGCAAAACAGAGTTAGATTTAGCATTTTTTTCTTCATAGGTGTTATCACTCTAAAATTTCCCTAGGGTTGTTATCTTGTGTCAAAGAAATATTAGAGGTAACCACAAACCTACTTTTGAGATCAGGATCTAGCCTTCCTAATCCTCATAGAGGGATCTCTCTTTATGATTTAACTTTGTTGAGTTAATTGATTTTAGGCTAGTTATTTAAGCTTGATTGGGTTTTGATTTTGATTTGGTGGTGGAATTACTGACTTAGATAGATAGAGGGGTATCCTTTACCATTGGGCTATGGGGTCAAGTGTTAAGAAAACAAGACTGAATCATGTTCTAAAGATAATGTTCACAGGGCAAGGTAGGTAAGTAAATTTAGATCTTTTATGCTGGATGGTGAAGTGGTTTTCAATCGGGATCAAGGAGCAGTTGATGATTCCTCAAACCGGATAATGAGGGAAATGATAGAGGTCAATCGAAACTAGGGATAAATGAAGGATTCCCTACTCTGGATATCAGAAGAAAATATTAAAATGAATCATTGTTCAAGACAAAGTGTACTTAAACAAATTCTATAATAATCTTCCAGTTATTTCATTCAATTTAGATAACATGAAAGTATGTAAAACATTTAAGAAGATAACAATTTGACAAACATAAAATACTTCACTGAAGTGGCCCAACACATGAATCATGTAATGCAATGCCTTTATTACTCAGTCGAGTCTACTGACTTGAAAAATGGTGCAATGAACCCTTAGGTTTCAGATCAATATAACTATAGAAATGTTTAGTAATCCACACTCTATACTTCGAATTATGAAGTATTTATACAAAAAATTATTACAAAATATCCTAAACTAATTTAGGAACTATTCAAGGAAACATAAATATCTTCATGCAAAAAGATAGAGAAAAATATGTAATTGATGGAAGTTGTCCCTCTTTTATTGTTTGCTTCTGGCTCTTCTTTGATATTACGTTGCTTTTTCTCTTTGATTGTTTGTCTTCCACGCTGACTGTTCTTTTATTTTTCATTTTGACTAATACTCTTTCATCTTATACTCTTTGACTTAGCTGATCTGCTACTTTTCTTTCATTGTTCTGTACCCACTGTCTACCTTGCATTTTCATAGTAAATCATTTAATTTTTCCCAAGTCTTTGTATCTGGTAATTTAATATTTACCATTCTTCTGTAGACTTCATCAACTTCTGTGTATTTTGCAAAGGTGGGATTGTTTACAAAAAGATGTTTTACCTCATGCTGGAGGTAAAAGAGGTTCTCAAAAGTCTGGTAAAGGATATTTCCTGTAGGCATCCCTTTCATAGAGGAAGTACTGGCTTGATCCTTTTCCACTTCTTTGATTATTTTATCATAGCCTTCATGTGGCATTAACCTGTCATTTATTGCCAATGGATTAGGTAGACCTTTCTGCCTCAGAACATCAAATTTGACCATGAACCTACCTATAGCTAGCTCCATGGTTTGGCATTTGTCCTCAAGATGCATCATTAAGTTCCTCTTGGTGATTACCTTCTTCACCTCTAGTATAGTGCCAATTCTGTCAGCTATGCCAAGCTCCTGCAATTCATATTTATTCTTTGAGTTAAGGATGATTATTCTTGAGGCTTCCTCTGGCATATTTCCAAATTTGGACTTAACCCTCTAAATTTCTTTACCAACCTCTTTGACTAAATCATTTTATTCAAAGATAACTTGTATAGATCGTGAAATATCATTGGCAGAGTCAATGATACTGGCCCATAGCTGCTCTTTTGCTTGGGAAAGTGACTCCTTCAATGTTAATTCCTTTTCTAAGTTCTTTATCCTCTTAGTCAACCTGTTTGACTTATGTACTTCATTTTTATGCATGATTTGAGTCAGTTTCTTCTCATCCTCTAGAATTTTTATCTGTTCTTTAAGTCTATTTATTTCAGTGGTCTGAATGGACATGTACTCCATGGATTTGACTAGTTTACTTGCTTCATCACTTGGATGAGTTGTTGTTGTTGTTGAACATGTTGTTGATGTAGTTGTTGTTGCAACTGGAAGTGTTGTAGCTAGTGGAGTTGTTGGGGCCAATGAAGCTCTCAACGTTGAAGGAACTATTGTAGAAACTATAGGAATATTAGTGGAAGTGGATGTCTCAAGGCTGGCTTGTTTTAGCTGTATTAACTCGTCCAATTCCTTCTCCATTTTTTTTAATTGAGCATTTAGTTGGAGAATGAGATCCATCATCTCATCTTTCTGGGTTTGGCTTTCTAGGACCTCCTTGGTTTGTGGATGTTCAGAAGAGGGTAACTTCAATTGCTTCTTTAAAGCAGCAATATCCTCATTTTTCTTCTTTATTAGTTTTTCTACATCCTTGATATCATTTGGATTATATCCAATTTCAATTACCAAGTCTTCTAATGAATTGATTATGTTATCTTTTGCCTATGATGATGCTTTCTCTAGCTTAAACTATGCTGAGATGTTGTCTAGATAGTTTTTAACCTTCTGAACACTCATGGCCTTATTGGTCATTGTTGAGTATATAATTTCACCTACTTGCTTATGGAATTCAATTTGATCACTAGGGTGAACATCCCTGGTCAAAACTTCAAACTCTATCTTCCTGTAGTCTGCTGACGATCTAGGCTATTGGACTGTAGGCTGCAAAAAAGTAATTTGCATTTTACCAGTTTTAATGTCAAAGGCTAACATTAATCTATTCTGATTGTCAGGTGCCTATTTGAAGTACTGGGCATATGTTTCAGCCTTCAATTCCTCATTCCTCAACTTGGTTTCTTTGTACTTCTCTTTTATATCTTTCTCTTTATCCACTGGTTTACTGGATGAAGAGACTTCAGTACTAAGCTGTTTTTCAATAATCTGAGTATTTGAGGTGGAAGGTTGACGAGTTTCCTCTGAAACTACTGGAGTTGTATTATTTTTAACTACTTTGTTAGTATCAATGATTTCAATTGTCTCAATGGTCTCCTCTTGCTCATTTACAGGATTAAGCTTGGGCTTCTTCTTGTACATGATTCCAAACTTGCCATCTGTAGTATCCATTTCAGAGCTAGAGCCTCCTTCCCGGGTTCTTTTTACATTTTTGTCCTGCATGGCTAGAGTCTGTAGAATGGGACTAATACCCATTTGTTCTTGTAGGGTTTGAATCTACAGAAAGGAACTAGTATATATCTTGTTTTCCACATCTACTAGGGTATTTTGCAACCACTTTGACTGATTGGCATATTTTTCAATGTCTGGCCTGGATTCATGCATAAAAGGGCTTAATTTGAATTTGAGCCTTAATTTGTTTATGAATCCCTTAGGGTCATACTGCCACATGAAACTGCTACTGAACTTCATTTGCTATAAAATTTTGTCTTCTTCTTGTCCAGCTTCCCTATCATTACAAATAAATGGGCCCAACTAGTTTTTGATCTTATACTGCATTTTCTTCCTAGGACAGAAAATTGACTTCATCTGAGTTTATGATCTACCTGAAATATTTTAATGCAAATATTCTCATGGGGAGATATCTAGGCAGCTTGTAGGAAGTGAGCTAGCATCCATATATCCTGATTTCTTTGTGGTCCTGGTATAGATACCAATCTCCTTCTCTACTATTTTTAGATAATTGCAAAACTCTTTTTATCTCATCATTGATCCTGGGTTGATTGCTACTGGTTAGAATATTGACAACTGGATGGACAGAGGAATCAATGAACTCTTTGTAACTAAAAATAGTGGAATACTTTTAGATTAAGGGTGTCCAAAAGATGACTAATCTGGGATGGCCCTTAGTATCCAACTTCTGGATATCGATTGGAAACGTATCTGACTGAAAATATAAAAACATGTGGAACAATACTGAAGAGTATTTAAATACTCTTTCATTTGGAAACTTGATCAATTGATTATGGATTCTGTCTGCCAAGAACTGGGCAAAATTGAATACTGCTATTGGAGGCTTGCCTGGGCAAAAAATAGAAAGGAAAGCAAGTACAGGTTCATCTACAAATTAATCAGTAGTGCACCCAAGGATACAAGACAACATGGTTATAATATGTCTAGCCCTTTCAGAGAAAATGGTGGCAGAGTATGCAGGACTGTCTGTAGGAGTATGAGGCTCCTCTACGATGAAAGTCTAAAAGATTTGAGCCCTCTTGCGAAGGTCCATCTTGATGTAAAGTTCAAGTGAGGCTTCAATGGAAAATGGGGTCTCATTTGGGCTTGGCTGGATCTGCAGCATTTGATTTATGGACTCAACAATGATTGTAAATAAAATTTGTTGGTCAGGAGAGACTATGGCTCTTTAACTTGGGATATAGCAAACTTGGCAGAAGTGGATGATTTATAGGAAAAAGTATTTGGGCAAATTTTATTCCCATAGATGAATGCCATCATTTTGGTTCAAGAATTTATCTTTACTCCAACAGTGGAGCTTTAATAGGTGGCTAGAGGTAGATGTGTCTTTAATTTGGAAATCTATGTCTACCAATGGGAGGTGGTCAATGTCCAAGTGAGGGGTTTACAGGGGTTTTTCACTCAGAATGCTTTGGGAAGCCATAATTTGGTTTATTCTATTGAATTATTCTTTTTGTGGCTTAGGAGTAAGCTTAGGGGCTCTGGAACAGTAGGAAGGGAGAATATAATCTGTAGAAAAAGTGCCTTTGGATGCAAAGTGGGTTTATTCTAGTTTGGCAGAGTCTTTTCATTAATTTAATCAATTAACCCTTCATTAATTACTGTGCAGAGCTTTAAACAGAGGGTCATTCTGGTTGTTTCAATAATATCTGGAAAACGAAGATTTGGTGTGCAATCAGGGTTGTATGGTAGTAGCAGAGGTTTCTGAAGCTTGAATTGTCTGTGTGCTACTTCAATTTGGAATCTGCAGGGTCTTTAGGTTGTAAATGGGTTGAAAATAGTTCAACAGGGTTTCTAGGCATTGGAATTGGTTCACAGAGGCGTTTCCAACGAAAAATCAGTGAAAAGAGTGAAAAGGAGGCTTTTTTGGCTTTTAACTAACAATGGTTAAATTTTGGGGTGTGATTAACGAATGAACAGTGAGCAGTTTTCTTTTACACGGAGAGGTGGTTTTATGCCATATCACATCGCTTTTGGGTGGAGGGTGGTATTTTCCGAGAGCACATGATACAACATGGTGTTGGCACATAGCGAAACAGTGATCGGCCAAAACCACAACTCTCGCGTGCTTTTGGGATTTTAAGTGTTGGACGATGGGAGCACACAATATGGATATGGGCTGTCAGATCTGGAGGTGGGAGATCGGAGGGCTATCGCGCGGCGGAGTTGGGGAGTGAGGTCGGGTTTAATTACAATGAAATGTAATTAATTAGAAAGTAATTATGGGATTTTGATATATGATATGGGTTAATAGGGTATCAGGGGATTATAAAAATGGGGGGTTAAATATATACAGCAGGACTATGGGTTATAAAAATAACATAGGGGTTAAGTTTAAAGGGTATCGGGGAGGGTTTTTAATGGGGCCTGCCACATTTAACCTTTCAAACTTAGGATAAAGGGGTTTTAGTGGGTTTTTAAGGGAAAAAAGGGAAATTAATAAAGGGGGGGTGGGGGTGGGGGGTGTTATTATTTGTGATGGGAATGGATTTCACACTAGGGAAAGGGGTTTTAGGAAGGGGAAATGGAATGAAATAAGGGGGAAAGTGGAATGAAGGGGAGGGGATATTTTTACAAGGGAAAATACCTCTTTTGAAAATGAAAAATAATGAAGGGGAAACTAATAAAGGGGTTTAGTGAAATGAGGGGAAATTAGTGAATAAGCTTTAGTGAATTGACCTTTGCCTTTAATAATTCCTCATGCACATGAAACATAGGATCAAGTATGATGAAGGTGCATTTGATCTAGCAACCTTCTGCATTTCCAAAACTTCTTCTACCTACTCTTTATTTACCCTAGCATTTTCTCTTCATTCATTGGGTTCATTTGAGCTTGCTGACCCTTCATTTATTTTTCTTTGATAAAAAAAACTATCTAATTCTAACCTTATAACTTCCAATGGCTCATATTAAACTAATGAGCTCATTATTATTCTCTACCTAACTACTAATCTGCCAAGATTAAACAGTTTGGCTAGATCTTTATTCTCTATCTATTAACATGAAATTTAAAGCATGAATGAATCAAGTTTAAACTACTTTGACCATCATGAATTTGTGGCATTCTTGACAAGCTGCACACAATATTATTTTGCAAAGTAAAGTAAAAAAGGAGCGGCATTTGAATTTGCACACTTTTAGAATCTATTTCGATCTCTTTTGTGGGGTTCATATCTTATACTTTCTTGATCTTTTTCTTTCTTTTAGTCCTTTGATTATTCTTTTAGGACTTACCCTCTTTACATTTTTTATTTTTAATATGGGAAAATATTTTGCAGAAAGAAAAAGTATGTACAATATTACAAGACTAACCATATCCAATTCAAAATTATGAATCCTATTATTATAGGACCCTAACAATAGGCATGTTCAAGATATAATTTCTCAATTTCAATAAGTGTGAGTAGATAAATGATGCATGCAAGGTAAGTTATTGATTTGAATCAATTATTCAAATAAAGTAACAAGAGTTATTTATGCAAATAGATTAGTTATTTTCCTTATGCAAATTCCAATACCATTTACATTTGTTGATTGACATTTTCACCTTGGTAGCAAAATTATGTTCATTTATGCTTTGATAAGAGGTTCTCACTTCAATTACTTGGAGGAATGGTCTCTGAATACCCTAATATGATTTCATGAATACGAGTGACATGGGTAGAACCTAACCTATTGTGCATATAACACTTCCCCCTCTAAGTTTGTAAGAACCCCGAGTGGATAATTTGAGATGATAAGCATTTGGGAGTTGCAACATTCTTAGTGCAATATTGGGACTCATCATGCAACACCTTTTAATGCTAATCTACACACAATTACCCTTTCAATGATGTAGAATTTTCCTCAATTGGAGTCCATATGCAAAAGTTATGCCACTTGAAGTTAAATTTTCTGTGTTGACCAACATAAATCGAGAGGATGCCACATCAATGCCCATTACTTATGGCAAATGGGATAGCCACATGATCATAATGAAGAAGACTCTAGAAGAGTCAATATTTTAACTCTAGTTAAGAGTTGAAAGATTCAAACTTAACCACTAGTAGGCTATCACACTGTGTTATAACTAGGGCACTAGGAAGAAAATTGGTTATATTCTATTCAAGTGCATTTTATTTCAAAGATGAAAAAATTAGCCAAGAAGGATATGGAGAGAGTAAATAGAAAGGATTTATGCACTCTAGCAACCCACGAGCCACATGTCACACTTTTTTTACTTGCATCCATTTTTCTATTTAGAAAAAGAGAGCAACGCAACCTCACCTTCCACTTAGGTTTCTCCTAAAAGGGATTCCTAGGATATATTTTGTGTCATTGTGATTTGTGAGTTTTAATTTCAATGTTCTCTATTTTTTGCATAATTATAATTTGCATGCATACACAATAAACAATAATTAATAGATCCACAACTTTAAGGAGAAATAAACCCTCATAGTATAGATTTCATATTTTCTAATATATTTTAGTATATCTATTGTGACAAATTGTCTAGTGGAATATCCACAACAATTTATTAATGAATACAACAAGGTTTGAAGCTATTACAACTAGCATAACCATTTAAATTAAACACGTAGTCTAACTTATAGATGAAATTGACTTTTTCATGACCTCTTTTTATGGTTAATCTTAACCAAAATCCAGTACATATTTTTAAATACTTGACTTTAAGTTGTCTAATCTATAAAATTTGAGTGCCTCGGGGGATTTTACACGGTGTTGAATCCATTTATACATTCAAAAATGCATTTTAAACAACAAAAAATCACATTCTTTCTTGAAATTGTTTTTCTTGATTTGGGCGAAAAAAGTCTATTTCGTCTATGAATTATACTATGCCTAAATTAAATCACTGGCAAATGTCGATAGACATCAATTCATAATAAATATCAAAGCAATTACTTCATCATACATCTCAAATTGCTAAAAAATAATAATAGAAAATTAACTAAATTATAAATTTTATCATTATTATTGATAAAAAATTAATATATAAGTTAAACATATATACATTTTAAAAAAAATGTGTAACAATATTCTTATTCATGGAGATTCACCTCCAATTTATTATGGAGATTCTATAAATAGACTTTGCTACAATACCATCGCTTATCAATACCACATACCCAAGAAACCATAATTCATTTCATATCACACTTTTTTAGTTGACGATTTTTTAATTAATGAATTTTATTAAAAAGGTAAAAAAAGACAACTATTTTTGAAAATAATTCTCAGCTTTTTATTTGTGTATGCTACTAAGAATATTCGACAATATTCTATGGAGGTTAAATCTCTCCCATTCACCTAATCACCTAATAATTATTAATGATTAAATTAAAATTGTGAAATATTTATTCCAAAATAGACATGACTATCGACATAATAATATACTTGAGATGAGTTCAATGTGTCACGTGAAAATTACTAGGTGAAAAATATAATAATCATTCCTCTCAAATATCCAAAATAAATACAATTAACCAATATATACATATGTATCGAAAACAATTTCCCTTTGTAGGATTCCAAGTCTCCTACATCGACCAAACAATAAATCCCCATGTGGCGTGCTCCAACGTACGTTGGGGAAGATCACCGACTAAGATGTGTTTCAGAGAGGATAAAGGGGTAGATAATTCTTCGATTTCTGTTGACACCAAATACCACTTTTAGATGTGTGGCATCTCTACATTAAATCTGGAGGAGGGGGAAACTAACTCGAAGAGCTTGAAACCACTCACTTGGACCTTGAAACCAGTAGCCTTGGCCAAACGGTTTAACCCAATATATGCGCGTGATACCTAGAAGTTACATAGCTCGAATTTCCTTCCTAAATTCGACTATATTGAGGGTTTACACTTTAGATTCAATGGCACATCGAGATGGAATTTGGGGCACTCCTTGATGCGCTGTCATCCCTCCATGATCCAAGTGGCTCCAGACATGCTCAGAATTCAGAAGCAGCTCAACAAAACCTAAAAAATTAAATTCCTCAGATTGAAATGAAACTAGAACTAGATCGTAGTGCTCATCGTCCTAATTCCAACGACATGAACGACACCCAAATCCCAGTTTGTATGCTCAAGCTATAGCTGGTCAAAGTTTTGGTTTAACTTGGCCAAGTGGCAGTCACTAACGAGGCAACAATTTGGCAGAATCCCAAAGCACAAAATCCAGCCACCGAAAAGGGTGATTTTTCAAATCGTTAATTTTTCTAATATTCCTTTAAAACCAACAAAAAAACTTTAACAATATATGTATAAAAATAAATAAAAATTAAAAAAATTAAAAGTTTGGGGTGGCGGGCTACCACCCTCGCCACCCCTGAACGACAATATTAAAATTAATATAAAATAGGTGGGGGGGTCCACTGGTGTTGGACACACCCGTCCCACCAGCCAACTATATGGCATATATATAGTATGGATCCGATGAGGGTTGAACCCACCCCACCAGGTGGGTCACTAAACCCTACCCAAAAAATGATACGGTGCGAACAACATAAACCTTAACAACTTGCTCCATAACCACTCATGCCACTGTTATAACCGCCAAACTCATATGCCATATAATCGTCGTTAAAAATAACAAAACCGCACCAAGTTTGGAGCGACTGGGTCTTGACCCCGGGCCACCCCCACTATAATCGCGCCACTTACCATTAGGCCAATGACCCATGCCTTGGCCAATCCTCCCAAATGATTATATAAGAACTCAAATCAACTGCTCAATAGACTAGCGGAGGGCGCGGAACCAAGAGAGACCTTTTGGTGTGGAACCATGAGTGAGGGAATATGCAAGATGCCAAAAAAATCCCCTTAGAGAGCCAGAGGTGACGATGACAAAATTGGACAAGTTTATAGTCAATTTTGCAGAATTTTATAGTAGGAGTCCAAACATGTGGTTTGTTTCTCCATTTGAGCAGCAGAAATTTAGGCGTCCAACAGTAAGGAATCTCTGCAGAATCTTGTGGAATCTAAAAGATTCATGTGGAGGATAATATTTGACAGAGGCGGAATGATTCCAACTTTATAGTCATTTTTCATAGAATTTCACAGGGAGCACAGTGGTGCGCCCAGAATTTCCATTCGAGCAACGGTTTTTTCGACCATATTCAGGAAGAAATCTTTGGGGGAATCTTCGAGATTCCCGAGGGTCCAAAATTTGATGGTGTTAGAAGGAAAACATTTATAGTCATTTGACACGATTTCACACCATGCATTCAACAATGATATCCATTTCAACAGTTGAGCTTTGTATTTTTTTCCCATTCCCTAAAATGGAGGTATATGATGAAGTTATGCCATGTCTTTCTTTTGATTTGCTGAGATGATGTTGTTTTTCTTGTTGAGATCATGATTAAAATTATGTTGAGGGATACTTGTATGCCACATCATGTGAGATTTTATTAGCTTGTCATGCTGAAGGAGGTCCCATTTGAGTGAGAGTTCCCATAGGGAAAACGTCTTGTGGAGAGACATGCCACTGTTGTTGGGGGAATTTGCCCATATGAGTGAGAGTTCCTAAGAACGTCTCATGGAGAGACATGCCACTATGATTGAGGAAATTTATCCTTGAAACGACACCATGGCTCAGAGACGTAACCCACACTGGGCGAACTTCGTTATCAATGTGTTTGTGTTCTTTGATTTGATGATCGTTATGTTTCATCTCCTTTACAATATGCACATGTGATATGTCATGCTCTTTCATATGTAATTCCGCTAACATCAAAAAAGTAAAAGATCTTGGTTAATTCTGGTCGCTGAAGAGATCGGGATCAAGTTTGGTATTAGAGCGGTCTTCTCGCTGATGTGAATTGCGAGCGTGAATGATTAAACATACAGAAACAAGGGAAATGGAGAACAACAAAGATATCTACAAGGACCTCCTCAGGATGGCACACATGGTGGACATAATGTATGAAGATTATGAGAAGAAAATGGAAAGAGAGGAACAAGGAAAAGAAAGAGAAGAGGACTGCTCCATCTACCCCCTTGAGTGAACATTCATCTTCTCATCACTCAAATGAGGAGATCAATCAGAGCCTTCAAGCAGAGAATGTTGAAATAAGGAGACTTATATAAGAAGAAAAATAGGAGAAGCAAATATTGCAGCTTTAGATACAAGCCACAGAAGAGGCCTTAGAAAATTTGTAGCACAACGAAGGCTTAGTAAAGCCATTATCACCTGTTTCAAAATCGACAGCTGAGGTAAACAATATTTACCGTTCTTCAGTTTCATTTTCACATGATGTTATTTTTGTTGGAAACATGGAGGTACCCATTTCAAGGACTGGCATGAGACTCCCTACCAAGATGGGGTATAAAGGAGGAGGACTTTGTGTTAATGGCCAACGGATGACTCAGCCATTGGAGGTTGTACAAAGACCTCGATTTGTAGGTTTGGGATACACTAAAGGAGAGTTCTCAAAGGCATCAAAAGCTTCCAAGACATTTTCTAAGCCATCCGAGAAAGAGGGTGATTAGAGCTCATCACAATCCACCCATGACAATGCACACTATAGAGGAAACGCTAAGGCTATCATCATCAGCATCGCACTAGAGACAATCAAGAGAGGTATAACAAGTCTCAGTATTCTAAAGTTCATTTTGATTACAAGCATTTGTTAATTATGAATAGAAATCATGGCATAGAAAACCATGTAGTTTATGTGGTTTGCATAACCATGTGATCGCTGAGTGCTGGAAGAGAATGGAAACAAGAAGGAGGATGAGGTGTAAAAGGCCTTCTCCACATAAGGGAAGGAAGCAAATTAAGCAGGTATGGAGGAAGAAGATTTTTTACAGTTATTGCAACCAATGTGGACATCAAAGGGCCACGTGTTGGAGGCTCCATCTAGATCAACGTCTCAAGGAAAAAATGCTTGTGCAGAAACCAGTTGTTGAAGATGTTCGACAAGCAAATCTGTCACATTCCTGGAGGTTCACTTTGTTGAGGAAGATATGGTTTTACTAGATATGGTAGTTTGTCATGGCCGCATTTTTGTAAATCATGTGTTGCGATACATATGTAAAAGTGATGGTGTATTTTCCACCACTTATTAAAGCAACAATGATGTTTTCGCCTTTTACTGATAGCTGGGGAATTGATTCTTATTATGATGTGAAATTGACCATAATGTATGTGTTATAAACTCGTGGAAAGTATGGGGATGTTGGGGTCATTATTGGTAATGTAATTAAGCATGTAGCTTGCAAAGATTGTAATACATGTTTGCAGAGGACACAGGTGTCGGTTCATCACTTATGGCTTCGAAGGACGAGGGTGAAGGAGAAAGAAGGGTGACCTGTCAGGACACTTGTCATGCAAACAATGTAACATAGCAGTTGTAGATTAAGTTCATGCTTTTGGAATACCAAAAGATCCTCAGTCGGGAAGAATGATCCAGGTCGCTCCAGAAACACTTAGAATTCATAAGTGGCTCAACAAAAGCTCAAAAGTCAAAGTCCTCAGATTGAAGTGAAACTAGGACCAGATCGTATTGTTCGTCATCTTGATTCCCACAGCATGAATGACACTCAAATCCGAGTTCATATGCTTAATTTATAGTTGTTCAAAGTTTTGGTCAAACTTGGCCAAGTGGCAGTCACTAACGAGACAACAATTTGGTAGAATACCAACGCACAGAATCCAACCATTGGAAAGGGCGTATTTGTTGAATTGTTAATTTTTCTAATATCCCTTAAAAAATGGTGGAAAAATTTCAACCATCTATGTATAAAAATAAAAATAAAATTTAAAAGTGTGGGGTGGTGTGCTGGCACCCCTATAAACGACAATATTAAAATTAATATAAAATAGGTGGGTGGGTCACCACCGACAGACCCGCACGACCCACCGGCTAATGGTGTGGCATACATTTAGTATGGAGCCGGCGAGAGTTGAACCTGTTAGGCCTAGTGGGCCTGCCCGCCACTCGGGCGGCTCCAAGTGACATCATTTCAACAAAACCCACCTAAAAAATGATACGATGTTGTTGATGTCTCAAAATTCACTGCAACAACATGGGGGAAAACCACCCGGTCCGGACTTTAAAACATCTCATTTTCTATTTGGGGTAGTGACTCTGACTAGTTAAATTAGGTCCAATTACCTTTTCCCAATCACTATCAGCGTTAAATATGTCTTTAATTGCTAATAACTAGGGTCATCATATCAATTCTTCTCGCTGATCAGGCAAGAAGAATGATCCTTAAGTTTTTTTTTTTGTGGAACAACCAAACCAATCTAAAGATTTGCCTCGAAGAGAGGACTTCTAAGATAACACATTCATGATTTAAATAGTATGCAATTAATCTATCCTATATTGATTAAAGGAAAGAAAAATCCTTCTCCCAATCAAGAGTTGATTTACTAAAAGAAAATATTAAGGAATTGAAGTAAAAATGAAGAAATTAGATCAAGGAGATAGCTCTCGAGATCTGACTCCTTGTTAATCTAAATACTAACCATCAAGCACTTAGTAAATAGTTACATAAGTGTTTGTAGAAGTATATTTAATCCCTAAGGTATATGCATATAAAAAAACTATTTATTTCTCGGGTTTACTTGTTATTTTAATGCGATCTAAAATGGTTGTATTTAGTACATGGTAATAAAAATTAACCATACACTGAAAGAAATGAAAACTTTTAAGTTGATTCTTTTAATTAAATAATTAATTAAAATAATTGTTAAAGTGTATATCACCACCCAAATAAAATAACAATTTTGCTGCTAGATGTATTAAAAAATTACTGCACTGACATATTCAGAAATGAGGTGATGATGAACTGTGTTAATAATATACATATAGCAAACAAATTGAAAGATGGAATGACTTCAAATTATACAAAACAGAACATTAAAACATTGATAAAATAACCCGATGTATCAAACTCTTTTTGTAAAATACACATTCCTAGTCCTTTTCCTTTATTCCAAAGCTTCCCAAAAGTACATAAATGCGACCCTTTGAAGCCTCTTTAAACAAAAAAAATAAAAACTTTGATCCAATCATTTTATTAAGATGAGGTTGTAAAAATACATAAATGTAACCTCCAATCAGCGTTTTTCATAAAATTCAGGACATAGCCTTATCTATTAGGACAGACTTGGAGATACAAAAATGCAAGCCCACAAGTATTTCTTACTCAGATTATGGACCCCTTATTCGATCCATTAAGTGGGTTTAATTAGTAATACACTTGTTTTTTAAATAATAGGTTTGTGCTCAACGCTGAGGAAATTAATGGAATCCATCAAATCTTGAAAAAAATAAAAACAATTTTCAAAGATAATATTTTGAAATGCCATTATGGCTTATTGGCCTCGTATTTCAATCAAAAGATCCTCTCATTTGCAGATTCTATGGGTTTGATCTATTTCTTTCTATGCACAGCTTTCTCCTCTTCATTTTCTTCACTGTTGAATTCTTTGTTTATACCTAGAAACGATAAAATATGGAGAAGCAATCATAAATCAAAACTGTATTTTTCATATAAAGATAAGATCAAACGAAAATATATGGGCCGTTTATTTAAATCGCAATCACGTATTAATTGGAAACAAGACTAATTTTATCGCAATCGAATATAATCAGGGAGTTATCATTAAAATCCAATGGGTACATTTGAAATCAAATCACAATTGCATTAGAATCATAAGCATCCCTATCATAATCAAATCACAATCACAACGCAAGGGATCAAACCTCAATCGCAATTAAGCCGGGAGCGGATGAACTATCGTCATATTTCGAGCAAGGAGAATCCCTATCGAAATAGATGAAAATCTTAATTATATCAATCAAGACCAAATTGCAATCAGAATGGAATGGGTAGAGGAGGAATATGGCATGTGGCCCTTGAATCTTGCGATTGCGATATCACAATCATAACAACAGAGTGGTTGGGTATGGATAGTCCCTAAATATTTGCAATTTATTATCTACGGAATGACGTAATGAAGACGTGGATCTGACATGGTTTTGATGTCACTGCTGACATCAGGTCACAATCGCATTTGGTATGGGCTTGAAGGCATGACCCTTGGAAACTTGCGATTACGCAGACGCGGAGGATTTGTGAACTGGAGTGTATAATCTCGTCGGGGCTGGCTGATCGCAATCGTAACCTGCATGAGGCAGGAGGCATGAACCTTTGGTAACTGCGGATGTGATATTTTATATAGCATTTTATAATCACAGCGGGTCGGGAAGGGTAGGAGTGGAGTGCTATCATTTTGAACTTGTGATTGCATGGACGCGGGGGATTTATGAACTGACATGTATAATATCATCGGGTTTGGTTTAAATATTGCAATCGCAATTGAAGAGAGGCGGAGAGGTATGGACTTAAGCCTTTGGATCTTGCAATGTCCGGGATGCGATATTTTGATTCAATGGATTTAAATCCCTAATCAGGTCTAGTTTCAATATTGCAATTGCAATCACAGAGAGGCAAAGAGGTGTCAATCTATGGCTTTTTTTTGTGATTGCCCGAACGTGGGGAGCTTATTAAATGGAGTGTATGACTCTGTCAGGTCTAGAATATATCACAATTAGATTAGGCATAGGTCACGGGACTTGGGCTATGGTCTTTTGCAATCTTCACGGATGCAATATTTTTATTTAAGTGAAGTTCACGACCCTGTCGGATCTGGCCTTATAAAATCGCAATCGCATTTTGCTAAGGCCGCATGTTTTATCATGGTGTGTTGTTTATTATGTTGATTTTCATTGCGAGGGTATGGCGGAGTTATAAAGAATTTAACCTTAGATTATTATTATTTTTTTAAATAATCCATATTGTTTAATACTTTAAGGTTTTTAAATCCTAAGTATAGTCTTGGTCTCGGGGGCTATTTAAAATTTTGTTTTTTTATAATCAAGGTTGAATACTTGGGTTTTAATTAAAAAACATAAGTATTAGACTTTGGTTATGGGATTTTATTAACAGTTTTTTTATGTCAATTTTCTATTTTTTAAGAAATAAAATCAAAGACTTTTAAAATTAAAGGGTTCCTATTTTTAATATAATAAATTTTTACCAAGGAATTTATAATATATTAAAATGAGGGTTGTTGAATAGTACAACAATTAGTGATTCACTGGAAGAACCAGTTATTTCTGATAAATAACAATGAAATTTTCCAAAAATTCAGTAATAATAATTTAGGAAGTGGAAACTACTTTTTGAAATATTTAGATAAATAAAATTTCTCTGACTATAAAACTCATTAAATTGCAATTTCTTTAAAATCATTTCGTGAATGAAAAACACATATTTACTTGTATCAGTCATTAACCAGTTATAAAAAAAAAGTAGGGGGCTTTTTACGACTTAGCTTCTGATGTACTCGTTTGTCACAGGTAGAGCCACTATTGCTATCAAGAATTCATAGCGTCAACATGGTTACCTTTTAACCAACAATGATCCAGTACCCCATCCATTAAATAGTGCAATAATTAGAGGTAAGTTTGTTTGTTTGTTTTTTTTAACTTAACTGATGCTAAAAGCCATTGTCCTAGTTTGGTGGCCACATAACGGCAATGTCATTTACTGGTAATAATCAAACTGAACAAGATGGCTCGTGATGAGATCACTTGTCTTATAATTGAAACAATAATAAGCCATTACCCTGATTTGGTGTTCAGTATTGGTAATGTCAATGTAATTGGTTCCCTATAATCATGGTAAGCAAGCTTGTGATGAAACCTCTTATCTTTTAGATTTATTATATTTTAGAATTACACTCTAAAAATTCTCTTTTTAATGGATGGGGAGAATCATGGACTCCTTAATAGTTTTGGATGACAAATTAACGCTGAAAGTTCTTAGCCATAAGATGGTTTTACTTTTTTTTTTTTTTTAAATAACCTTTTTTTATTGAAACTAGAGTAAAAGGATATAATTTTTTAGGTTCTTTAAAGATTTCACAACTTAATGGAAAAATTTCAGAGTTATATAATTTTTCTTTAGTTTTCAATTTTGGTAACCTCTTCTTAAAAATTTCTACTTTCAAATTGAAAAAATCATAAAACGGTTTCAAGAGATGTTTTTGAAAAGCTAAATGTATGCTTTTAACATTATTATCTAAAAGAAAAATGTAAATGTGATATAATAACAAAAGTGTCTCAAGATACGACTATTCACAAGTATGTTGGTAAAATCACCAAAACCAAATCGAAAAGGAAGACTCCACAAGATTGTTTATATAAATTTCTTAACAAAAGAGAAAGAAGAAGATAATCGTGTAAACATTCCTTCTTAGGTTCAAATTTAGATAAATTTTAACTTGTAAAGTTATAAGCATTTAGTAACAATAAAATTCAGTTCAAAAGAGGAGATTTATGTTTACTATGGATTTTCTTTTTCAAAAGCAAAACTTGCAAAAAGTTTTTAACCATATTTAAATCAAAGTAATGCTTTAAAGAAAAACGATTAAGGTTTAGAAATCCTCCATTTTGGCTGATTCAATGAAACTCATTACTGCTTCCTTTAAAAACTTAAAGCAAATCAGGAAAATGAGCTCAAAGTTTGATCTGGTTGAGGTGTGAAAATGCTTGTGAAGATCTGCAAAAGAGAGTTATATATCAACAAAAACTAAAAACAAAACTGAATCTAGAAAGTAAAGAAATGAATGAAAGTGAGTATATGAGACTTACCATTGAAGCATTTCATTTAATCTTACCTCAGAGATATGACTTTCTCCAATGCAAGGTAACTAAAATCATTATTTATTAAATCTAAAATGCTAAGTAATGAATTTTAGGATTAAATTCACCTTGATTTCACATAGAATGACAATGGTAGTGACTGTAACCTTCCCAGAAGTACTTATGAATCAAAGATTGCTAAAACATAGCAATTCTCCACACATGTTTTCTAAAAGTGTTATTGTCAATGTGATGGAGTTTTAGGTATTGGGGGTTTTCGCAGTGAATTATATTAGATATCATTTTTTGGATTCAACTGTATTATGGGGTAGCAAGCTAAGTGGGCTTGATTGTGGGGAAAACTCCACAGTTAAGCACACTTGAGCTAGAGGCGATTTGGGATGGGTGACCTCTCGGGAAGTCCTGTTTACCGGGTGTAAGCCTCGGAAGTGATGATTGACGCTATGTGATTAATTTCACTAGTTTCAATCCCACTTCTTCACCCCTGTGAGCATCACCCGATGCAATGAGTGCTGAGTGGACTATTCAAAATAATGAGAAATTAGTCAGTTACGACTACCTCTCATAGAAATGGTCATAGATGAATGACTTACTTAACACAGTTGAATCCCAAAAATTATATCTAATGTGATGGAGTTTTTCAAAATAAAGACAAACATGTGATTTAAAAGTCTATGATATGTTTTAAATCATCTTATAATAAAATGAGAAATATATGTTGAAAATATGAAATTCATTACTTGCTTATTGAAATATGCAATGAAAACATAAAATAATCTAATCTAAATTAATATACTCCTAATTACTAACTAAATGGAGGGAAAATGACTAGGTATAGTCATATGTTCAATGTAACCATTCTCTCATTTTGTTACCTACATGTATATACAAGTCAAACATTAGTGACAATATGGTAAAAACAATCAAAATGAACAAATTTTATTATTCACATTTAGTGTAAAATTATGTACAAAAATAAGTTTATTTAAAACTAATCTGTTAGTAAACCATCTATTTTGGAAAGCATTTTCTAAGCAAATATCTATGGGATCATCAAAGAATGGATGAATGTTTGTTAAAGAGTGAAAATTTACCAAATGAGATGATGACAAGGCATGTTGTGAAGGAATGTTCTCAAGATTTAGATTTGACTGATGTGAAATGATTGGAATGAATTTCTGAATATCAAATTAAATTTAAAACGAAAAGATTTTTTATATTCAAGAATATGAGTAACCATTTCACTATTTTCATTTAATAAATCTTAATGAAATTCAATATGGAAAGATTGAACATGCTTTCAAAAGGAAAATAAAGTAAAAGGAAAGTATGTAAAACAAATAAATCATTATGAAAACTAAAATTACAAAATATTTTACAAGGCAATTTTGGAACTCATCTTGGATTTCAATCAATGAATTGCCACTAAAAGGATATTCCATGAAAAACTTACAAACACAATTTTTTAAAAGAAAATCAGAATGAAATACGTTAGAAACTCACAACATTAACTCATCAAAATTCTCAAAATTAAGTTTGTGTTCAGTAAGAGGAGACAAAATTAAAGTTTGTGAATCTTTACAAGGTAGATCAATTTTCGAAATTGTTGCACTTTGTACAAGATGTGATTCTTTGTTCTCATTGTCATGATAATTGTCATAAATTACCTTTTTCTTATGAAAATTAAATGGCTAATCTAAACTAACAGCGTAAGAAAATACAAAAGAAGAAGGTTTTGCAATTAAAGAGTTATCATCCAAATGAGTAATAGATGCAGAATTTCCAGAACAAAGATTAGGAATATTATCATTTGAAAGATTAAGGTGATCATCATTAACTATATTTTGATTTGAAAACACACCAGAATAAAGAAAATAATGCATACCATAATATAATGACATCTGAAATGATTCATCTATACAACTTGCCGTATTATAATCTAGGTTTAAGGAAGTTCTTTCAATTAGAGAAACATGTTTTGAATTTTTTGAGTTTTCCCTTAAAGA